>CM039306.1:39139374-39154374 GCA_022316695.1 Camellia oleifera
ATCTTGTTTACTTTCAACTGCTGCTTATGTATTCCCCTAAATATATTTACCCAAACCAAATCTGAATGCATGTTGGTTAAAGCCACCCTAAAGATTCTGATCAAATTCTTTTACATATATTAAATCTAATCGTATGGTTTTTAATTTTTTGGGCATTGAAAGAGAATTGATTGAGACATTTTTGAAGAATTTCATAATTGTCATTCAGTATATTAATATTTAATATACATGGATTCAGAGTTTAATTAGGACAACTTTGAGTTTTTCGAAGTTTGTTGAAAGTTGATTTTTTTTTCTTATATAGATTATAGTTCTGGAGAGAGATTTTAAAAGAAAGTTGAATTTAGAATCATCATCATCTCGTAAGTTATGGCAAGTCTTCAAAACAAAGTTGTAAAAAAAGTGTGTGTTTTTTGTAAGCTTTTGCCCTGACTGGATTAGAATCCTGATTCCACCCGTCCACGCCTTTTCTTTGCAATGGCCTAAGCTTGCCCCTTGCTACACGTTGGGCTTTGTTTGATGCCTAGGGGTGCTTTAACAACTATGATCTGCAATTGTTGATTTCTTCCTGTTAAGTTGTGTGTATTGAATATTTCTTTAATGTGTGGTAAGTTGTCTTGCGTCATCTTCAACACAAGGGATTCATCCATAAGCAATGTGTTTCTTGCACAAAGCTAATGTGTATTAAAGAACACTAGGATCCTCAGGATTTACTTTGCAATAGAAAATTTGTATTTTTGCCCTTCTATGACGTGATCAATTGACATCTATAAAAAAAAATTGTCAACAATTGACAACAATTTTAGTATTTGGGGCTTGAAACAGAACATCTAATTTTTTCTCTCTTTTCTAGATGATCACAAAATCAAGGGAAGTGGACTGGCTCCTTGGCCAGATCGATTAACCTATCCTCCTCCCCGTCTTGCTGATTTTGGCTATTCAGATGAAATGTTTGAAAAGGACACGGTAATTTGAGGCGTACTCTCTTATCTGTTTGTTTTGTTCTGTAATTAGTGCCTGTGAAAATTTGCATGCGATGGAGAACAAAAAAACAGTGGAATATCATCTTAGTAATTGCTGATGCAATGCAGGAAATGTGGCGGCGGAGGGTTGAGAATTACTGGAATCTCTTGAGCCCAAAGGTAACATCTAACACACTGAGGAATTTGATGGACATGAAGGCAAATTTAGGGTCATTTGGAGCTGCTTTGAAGGAAAAGGATGTGTGGGTGATGAATGTTGTCCCCGAAGATGGACCCAACACACTTAAGATAGTATATGACAGAGGTCTCATCGGCACAGTTCATAATTGGTATGAAATGTCCTAGTTGAGAATTTATCATGTTTATTACGAACCCTGACACAATTTTCTTTCATTCTGTAGCATCATATTTTGCCTGCTGGTCACCAAATAGTCCTCATGGACCAAAATATTGATTTTCTGTGCTTAACTGTTGTCAATGATTTTTTTTAGCATTCATGGAACGGGAAAGCTATATTATGTGCCGTTGGTACATGTATGGACTGAAAGTTCAATTTAGAAAATGGACAATTAATCAATAATAATTGCATGAACTAATAATTCAACCACAGAAACCATACACAAAACAGATGGATGGATAGGATTTTTGAGAAGTGGACCTCACAAACAAATGTTGTCCATTCATGTGCTTTTTGCGTCCGGTTTTGTGTTTGGTTTGTGTTTCCATCATTGATTGTCATTTTTTATCTTCAGGATAACTTCACCAAAAATATAGTAAAGTTATTTTTCTTCATGGAACTCTTATTGAAGTTTGAATGTGGCAAGACTCTGAAGCACTATTTGCTTGATGACTTGCCTATAGGTGTGAAGCCTTCTCAACATACCCCCGGACTTACGATCTCCTTCATGCTTGGACTATACTTTCTGACATTGACAAGAAGGGTTGCAGTGCTGAGGATCTGCTGCTTGAGATGGATCGTATGCTCAGGCCAACTGGATTCATCATCATCCGGGATAAACAACCAATTATAGAATTTGTAAAGAAGTATTTACCAGCATTGCATTGGGAAGCCGTGGCAACGGCTGATTCGTCGTCAGATCCGGACGGGGATGGCGATGAATTCGTCTTGGTGATCCAAAAGAAAGTATGGTTGACAAGCGAGAGCCTCAGGGATTCAGAATAAGAAAACAGAGTCTCTTCGCCTTGCTTCACCGTGCACGTTCTCTCTCCTGGTCTCTGGGTCTAAGAAGCATGTCCCCAGGGCAATAGGGTAAATTCATTTCATTCTGTAGAATGTTAAGTGATGTTTTTGCTGTTTCTTTCCTTCCTTTTACTTTTGTTATTCTGATGTAGTTGATACCATAGACACTACCTGCATTTATAGGCTCTTTTTTTTTTTCTTTTTTTTGGTCCATTTTTTTAATGTCCCCCTTCAATATTCTTGTTGGGTATTATTAATTGGGAGCTAATGCAGCCAATTACTAATAATGTAAAACATGAAATGTATGTGGCTGAATATTTGTACCTGAAATGGCTTCTAAATTTATTTATTAGTGGATCTACTGCTTCACCATTGGTATTGTGTTATTGTGGTGATCTTTTGCTAAAACCCACGAGTTTTAACCACCTTTTATTTTTTAATTTTTATTTTTATCGGCAAAAGTCAATTGTTAAAGGTAAGTTTGACATTTTCTAAATAAGTGCATTTATTTGAGTTATATTATATTTTTTTTTGTAAAAAGTCAGTGGTGTATTTATTTCGATCATTAACACCTCGAAAGAGTTGAACCCCAACCTCACTCTTGCAAGTACCTAGACGGTGCACCCATGCTATTGGACCACAAGGCTATCGGCGAGTTTTAGACATGAATATGGATGTGGAATTACGTTGTGGAATTATATTTGATATGTTATAGCTGTGTTTGGATCTTAAATAAAAAGAGAAAAAAATAAATAAACAATCTTAAATAAAAAGAGAAAAAAAAAAAAAAAAAAGGTGAATGAAATAGAAGTTAATACTTTCATAATTTTTTTATAATTTTCTTTTCATCCACAAATTATTTTACAAATCTAAGATCCAAACAGAGTTTGAACTTTCATTTGTTATTGAGGCCATAGGCAAGCACTTCAAAGTTTTATAAAGTAATGATAATTGTCATAAAATTATCAAGATATACATGTATACATGTTTTGTGAATTATCTTTGAAAATTGCTTTTAAATTTTATTAGTTTTAAAAGGGTTTATTATACTTCTTACTCTTACATTATTGTCAAATTATTTATTTAATTCTTAAATTATCGATTGAGTCTAGTAAGCTTTTAAAGTATATATAATTCAAAATTTATTAGTACCTAAATTATAAGTATTTTAGTTTTTGAAAGAATTAAACAGATAAAATATAAATCCATAAGTATTTTAAATTAATAAGAACACCATACTTAGTTAAGACTTTATGAAAAAAATCTTACATTTATATTTTGTTTTAAAAGTGTTTTGTTTCGCTATGTGTTTAAACTAATATCAAAATTTAGTTTCTCAACCTTACCAATAAAATTATACAAGTATTAGATATATTAAAGAAGTATAATCAAATAATTTAAGTAATAACACTTCACTATAAATAATAATAGAACAAACTACTACATTAATTGGCAACTAACTGTTTTAACTTAAAAGTCAAAAAGTCACTAAAAAATCAATAACCTATACCAAAAAGTCAAATATTCTCTTTTTTCTCTACTTTTTGCACATTTTTTCCTAAAATTCAATCCAAACATATTAATTTTTTTTACCTCATATTTTAACAAAAAAATTTGAAAAGTTATTAAAATAGTATGTTTCCAAACAAGGTCTAACGAAAAGCTTAAAAACAATCAATTAAAAATTGTAAACAAAATTCGGCATATAATACTAGATAAATGCAATCTAATAGCCGTTGTTGAAGATATAATAAAATTTTAAGGTTTTTTTAAATAAAATTTTAATTAGGTAGGATCTTTTACTAATTTGTAATACTTCTCAGTTTATATTTTATTTTGTAATTATGTCAAGAACTTGAATTAAAAACATTAGGAACTTAATAAATTCAGTCGATAATTTAATAATTAAATAGATTTTGATTCATATATTTTAGGGACTAGGCTTGTTTTGGGTACACAAAAAAAATAAGCCGCTTATAGATTTATTTAAGTCATATCATCTTTTTACTTTTTTATATGTCTTTTTGTAATAAGCAAAAAAAGAAAAAAGAAAAAAAAAGAAGAAGAAGAAAAAAGCTATACCAAAACCAAGCCTAAATAGACAATTTGGCGATAATTTAGGAGTAAAAAGTGTAATAAACCCGTTTTAAAATAATCCAATTTTAGCATACGTTTGATAATGTTCATAGTTTATTATTTTTAATCTACAGAAAATGTTAAACATATTTATGTTTATTTTGAATAAAAATGAAATTGAAAAACGTGCTTGGTATATGAGAATTTTAAAATTCTATTTCGAAAACAAGTGAAAGAAAATGGCTGTGATAAGTAATTATCAACAGTTGAAAATCATGACGGGAGGTGTTTGTCAACTGTGAGAGGTAGTGGCCAAAAGTAGTTGTCCCTGATGAGAGGTAATTAATAGTCATGGGCAGTGTAGTGGCCGAAAGTGATTGTCGATAGATAAAAATGATAGATTGTCAACTATCTAAGATGATAGTTGAAAGTGACATAACAATTATAAAATAATTGTTTTAAACACAGCTTAACAATAGTAGTGTCCATAATAATTACGAAGAGAATCAGGGAAAGCAAACAAATTTTGTTGGTATTATTATGTATGCCTGAGTATAGATTTTATAACCTTAATTTCATTCATCTCGTTATTTTTATTGTTATATCTATTTATTTATTATTAATTGAATTATTTATTTACTATATATTAGGATTAATTTCAGTCAAATTAAAATTTTGTTAATTAGATTAGAGTTCATTTAAAATTAAATTAATTTAGTTTGTTATTATTTTACTATAATTTGATCTTATGTTCAGAATCAAATATTTGTAAAACAAAAAAATATATATAGTAAATGGAAATAAACGGAATGGATTTGAAACCCTCTTTTTTTGTTTGGTATTAAATGAGACTTCAAATGTTTTTTAAAAGTTTTAAAATTGGTAAAATAAAAGTATTTATTGTTTGGTTATTATGCAGTTTTCAAAATTATTTTAAATTTTAAATTTTTATTTTTTTTATACTTGGTAACTTTATTTAATATTTTAAACAATTTTCTATTATGCAGTATAGTACTTTTTTTTTTATTTATTGATTTTTTTAAGATTTATTCATAATTTTTTACTATTTAAATATAGGGGATTGTTTTTTAAAGGTCACTGGTATTAAGATTTTATAGCATAAAGGACACTCAATATTTTCATAATAACTAAGGTACTTCAACATCGATCCAGAGAAAATTCGATCTAAATAATTTTTCTAGATAAATCACAGAGAAAATTTCAAATTTCTCTGGACATATCACAAAGAAAATTTCAAACCAGAGAAAATTTCAATATAGAGAAAATTGAACATTTCAATCCAAAGAAAATTGAACAACTAAAGAAAAGTTCATTCAGAAAATTGAACAATTAGAGAAAATTTCAATATAGAGAAAATTGAACAATTAGAGAAAATTTCAATCCAAAGAAAATTCGACTTCCCAAAGAAAATCTTACCAAAGAAATTCAGAATTTCTCTGAACACTTCAACCCAGAGAAATTCTTCAAAACCAAAGAAATTCCCCACTTCATCCTAAAAAAATTCACTCAAACCCAGAGAAGATCTCCTTACAACCCAGAGAAATTCACTCAAACTAGAGAAAATCCCCCTCTCTAACCCAGAGAAATTCCCCATCGCAATCTTTTTTGGTTGAAAATCATAAACCTCAGGTAAAATGTGTTCTGTGGTTTACAAGAATGAGAGAACACAATATAATCTTTTCTTTTCTTTTCTTAATTCCCAAACAGACTCTAATTGCTCGGCTATACATGAATATAAAAAAGAAACCCCAGATTTGAACGGAGCTATAGTTTTCAAGTTTCAAAGATATTATAAACACAAATTCAGTCATCAAGAAAGCAAACTATGTAGCTAAAACTAGAATGAACATAATAAAACAAAGCACAATACTGAAACAAAGAACAGCGTGTTCGAATTGGGAACTTACATCCTTTTTTGAGGTTTTTCTCTCGAAAACACTTCGGAACATGGTCAAGAGGCTTTGAAGACCTCGGAGACCTAAAACACCGTATTCGAGTTGAGCTTGCTCTCGAATTTGCAGCAGATGGAACGAAAGAGAGCTTGATACCGTGAATAAAAGAGCTCTTCGGGATGCCAATGGCAGTAGATAGTTTGCAGTTATCGGTGGTAATGGTTGGAGCTACAAGAGGAGAGAGAAACGAGGTTGCCATAGCCACTTTCTCTGTCTAGAATTCGAAGATTACTCTTTTACTCAATTTAAGCCAGAAATGAGAGAGACATGGTGATGGTGATTGGAAGGAGAGAAAGAGAAAGAGCCAAATTTCTCTAATCTGATATACGGGTGTGGGTTTAGGGACCTTAGATATAAAAAAATAATATTGTAAATCTCTTCCATTACTAAAAATAGGAGGGGGATCTTAGACTAATTTTTCCTTAAATATATCTAGATGAGATGTATTTAAAAATTTTAAAAAATGATCAAAATATTTTAAAAAATCATTAAAAATAAAAAATATATGAATTAAAAATTCAAAATCTAATTTTAACAATTGGATAATCAAAGTGATAAAATGAATTTCCAATTTCCAAAATGGAATATTAGTCCATCAAGATATATATATATATAATTACTTTTGCAGTAATGTTTAGTGTTTTGAAAATTCATGACTCAAATGTGTCAAAAACAATATTTTAAAAATAAAATGATATCGTTTGAATATATTCGAACCATTCGCACTACACAAATTAGGACCAGTATTTTTTGTTTTACTTTTAATGCCAAAGAACACAAATTCCATTATTTATCTATTTTATTTTATTAAAACAATCCTTCTTTTCTATTCAACTCGCACTGTTAGGGTTTCTTTTCTTCTCTGGAATCTCTCACTGCGGCTGCCTCTCTCTCTCTCTCTAGGCCCTCAGTCCTCAGTCCTCAGGTGACTCTCTCTCTCTCTCTCTCTCTCTCTATATATATATATGTATATATCTGAATCTGTTTCATTTTCTTACTTTAGGGCCATTCTTGAATCGAAATCAATTTTGGGGCTGGTCGAATAGCTCATACGTACTAACAGAAAGTACAGGAAGAGAAAAGTGTGAAATTGGTACGCAAAGTCTCACTCAAGCTGTCTTTCTCTCTCTTCAATCTTAATCTGTATCGTCTACAACAAAATCTCTCAAGTTCCGATGAGTCGATATGAATTTGTATATGCTTAATTCTTTATGATTTAAGCTACATCTCTATTCTAACTCTTATAAGACAAGAATTGCATTGAACCCGTTACGTAATTAGGTGTTATAAGACTTGGGTTGAGTTGAGATATCATGAAAATAAAATTGATGAATGATGTTTAAATTACAAATTGATAGTTTATTTTTATTTTTATTTTTATTTTTTAAATTTTTTTATGTTGAATGTGTTGATTTTTTTATAATAATTTTGGCTCTTTCTGGATAAAAAAACAAAATTTTCTTGTATCTCGTCTGGCCATGTACATATCATGCCCATTCTTTTAAGCCCATGACTTAAAAAGTAGTGATACAACATAATTTTGAATCCCATCATGAAGTTTTGCGGAGGAAATTCAAATATAAATATTACAAATGAAATAAGTTAATGGCAATTATCAGGCACAAACATAAATTAACAGATTCTCCTAAAATAATATATATATATATATATATGTATATATTGATAAATATGTGATCTTTAATAGAAAAGCATAAAGAAGATGCAAAGAATACAAAAATCAGGCCCCTAAAGAAAGACTAAGATAATAAATCCTCCACAAAATCTAAAATAATATTCCATGCCCCCTTATCAATATATTGCTATGTAGCAGCATTAGGTTAGAAATTTAATGCAACTCTATGTTTATGATCAATGTTGATTGCAACTTTGATTTAACAGTAAGTTCAAATTTATACATGGTAAGTTGTATTTTTATAATTAACAGTCACAATAAGTGATTAGAACCTTGTGTGTCCACCCCCAACCAAGCATAAAATGACATAAAGGATTGCAACCCTAATTACAGCCATGCCAACTACAAACTTAGCTGAGATTAATCTATCCAAAATTATATTTCATCAACAGCCTAATAGTGAATGAGAAAAAAAAGTTTTATTTATTTATTTATTTTATTTTTTTCTTTTGATTGGCGAAATCTCCCAAACATTCCTAATACCCTAGCCCTTCTAAACTCCCATGCCCCTTTTGCGGCTTGAACCCCTAACCTCCCCTGTGGAAGTGTTGGGGTGATGCCACTAGACCACAAGATCATTGGTGAGAAGAAAAAACAAGAAGAGAGAAGTTATGAAGTAGAGAATATGTAGTATTCAATCACAGTTAACATCGCAAAATTTAAAAAACATAAATTGTCAAATAAGGAAAAAAATGAAGGGAAATGAAGTACAAAATATGACAAAGACAGAAATAAGAGTAAAACTTAAATTAGACCAAAATTTGGAGGATTGTAATTTACTTTACAAAAATGTGGTAAAAATCGTGCTTCATATATTTGCAACAATAAAGTTGCACTTTTTTCTGCCTGTCGAGTATTTGGTTGCAACTCCGAAAATGATGGTGCTAGTGGTTGGCTGGTGTGGCCGCGGTAGATGAGTGTTAAGGTGTGGGAGTGGCGGCGACGGTTTTGGAGGTATTGTGGTGGGGTTAGTGCTAGTGGTAGGGGGTTGGTGATGACTTGTGGTGGTTGTTTTGGCAAGACTTTAGTTTGCCTTGTTAGGTATGGAATATGTCTCCGCCTTTGAAGAGCTAAAATTATTGTTTTGTTGAAATAAGCTCATTTTTGTTGATCATGTAAAATGTTTTCTGTTGATTTCATTTTTCATTGTACCAAATGTCAAAAAATGTAGAAAATGTTTGCCGTTGGAAAAAATGGATTGTACATCTATTCATATATGCACACAAGACAATTTCACTAACTATATGGCCCTGTTTGTTTCCAGAGATAGAATGGAGGGGATTGATAG
This sequence comes from Camellia oleifera, assembly GCA_022316695.1. NCBI lineage: Eukaryota > Viridiplantae > Streptophyta > Magnoliopsida > Ericales > Theaceae > Camellia > Camellia oleifera. Next base: position 39,148,589 of record CM039306.1, read on the forward strand.
TGAGGGGATTAATAGTGAGGGGATTGTTAGTGAGGGTCGTTTGTTTTCAGAGATAGAATGGAGGGGATTGATAGTGAGGGGATTAATAGTGAGGGGATTGTTAGTGAGGGGATTAATAGTGAGGGGATTGATAGTGAGGGGATTAATAGTGAGGAATTGTTAAATTATTTTTATATAAAATAATAAAACAAATATAAAAATATAAAAATTAAACATTAAACATTAATATTTAAAAAAAAATCCCAATATATAAAAAATAAAAAAAATAAAAAAATTTCTAATCCCCTCACTATTTTTCTAATACCATCTCTACCTCCTCACTATGAATCCCCTCCCCAAGGGTATTAGTAATACCAAGGTATTAGTAGTACCCTCCCTATCTCTCAAAACAAACACGGTATTAGTAATACCAAGGTATTAGTTAGTTCCAAGGTATTAGTAGTCCCAAGGCTATCTCTCAAAACAAACACCCCATATACTAGTCCCAAGGTATTAGCAATCCCAATACCCTCCCTATAACCCAAAACAAACGGGGCCTATAGGTGATTAGACACTTCTATGCTTGAACTAGAGGCATCAGATTATTATGTTTTCTATGGGAACACGTCATATATTCAACTAATAAAATTAGGTTACTAATAAAAAGAAACTGGTTTTATATAATCTGAACTAAAACATTAGCAAATCAAATGCTCAAAATTAACTGACCTCCTAGAAAATAACTCTAAAATAACAAACGAATACATCAATTTGAAGCAAATTGAAAATAGCACACAAAAAAATCAAAGTATGATAATAAACATGTATAGCAGGCGGGAGCCATCAGATGCTTTTCGATGAGAGAGAGAGAGAGAGAGTAATGTCTTGCTTTTAGGGATATTGATGATATTTATTTTAACAGCCCCAATCTTGATAATTTATTTACTTACCATAACTTCCTCTAATTTTATTAATAGCATAGACTCCCTTGTAGTGTAAAGATATTTCTAGCCTTTCCGTATGTCGCAATACTAACAATAACATAAAAGAATATTTTTCTTCAATGAGTAATTAGGTCCATTATTTAAGAAAACAAACACAAAATGGGAAAAGTCCTATTCCCTCTCTCTCCCATTTATGGTCTGTTGGGAGCAAGGTTGTTAAAATCAGGATCCTACGTTGGATCGTTGGAGATGTTTATAGGATCAAATCGTAGAATTAGATCGAGAATCGTAAGATCCTACTGAAAAGGACAAATTACGTAATAATTTAATTTAAATAAACGTTTTTTAAAAAATATATACAAAATAAGCCTATATTTTACTAAAAAGAAGTGAAGATATTATGAAAAATATAATACTCCATATAGAATGTAAATATAATATTATACAATAGAAAACTCGATGGTAATATTTAAGAAATGAGGAAATAATATTTAACAAAGTCGGATATGAAAATAGATTGAGAAGTCAAAAGAGCGACTTAACTGAATGATAAAGTTTGTCATTAGCATCCCTAGTGGAATGGGTTCAAGTTATGAAAATTGTCTCTCCAAAAATTAGGGTAAAGTTACAATCATCCTATGAAGCACGGGTACTCCAAAAATGTTGTCGTACAAGTAGCGGGTACTTCCCGGGTGCCGGTACGCGTACCGATACGGCTACACGCGTATCGGGTATGCCAAAAACGCATTGGGTACGTTTTATACGGTCAGTTTACTGATGGGTACGCCACGGGTACGTTTTTGGGTACTCCAGGGTAAAAAATGATATTTTTTATAAATTAAAAGGTACCGGAGCAATTTTTTGTGTCTATTTTAAAGAATTATAAAAATCTAGGGTTCTTTTGTAATAAATAAAACATGAAACCAAATAAAATTAGGGTTCTTTATTCTCTCTATCATTCGATCATCTCAGCTCCTTCCATGTCTCATTCCGAAATACTCCAAGACTGAAGAACTTCGAAGGTGCTAGGGTTCCATGTTTATTTGATCATCTCCTTCCAGAAATACTCCCAAGAGAGTTTGAAGAACACTTCGAAGGTGCGATTGAAAGGTTTAATCGAAGGTGCTGCTGATTGATTCTCTCCTTCGAAGGTGCGATTGAAGAGGTAAGTTCATCTTCGATTCTTTCCCCTTTTCTTCTTCGATTCTTTATCCTCTTTCTTTCATTTTTTCTTTCCAGATTTTTGTGCTCTTTCTTCGCTGCAAACGATCGATTCTTCCTCTTTGGTTTTCTCTTTCTTTGATCCTTCATCTTCTTCTTCATTTTTCTTGAACTCTCTTTTTTCTTTTTTCTTTTTTCTTTTTTTGATATATGTCCAGATTTTTGAACTAAAATCTGTCCTTGTTATTATTATTATTATTATTATTTTTTTGTGATATATGTCATATATATATGCAATATGATAGTGGTTGTAAAGCTTGATGACCAATTAAAATCCCTTGACACCTTAAATTCTCTTTCGTAGCAGTTTATTTTGGGGGGGAGGGATAGGGGTTTTGTAACCGAAAAACGGAGCATTAATTTGTGATGCATAACCATTGGTTTTGAGTTGAGTTATCTGGCTGTTTCCACATTGGTTAATTTCCTTGCAATGCTTGATGTTGTGGGTGGATATGATTGGTTATTGTTTCATTGTCTTTCACGAACTAAAATTGAGAGATACTTTGTAGGTCAATATGGGAATCAGATTGAAAGGTGTTGTGGTGTCCTTGTTCTTGTCACACTTGTCACTGAAATATATATTTTATTCAATATATGCAATATATTAGATCTGTCCAAATTGTTATTTACATATTTGATGAGCAAAAAGAACGATTTGTCTTTTAGTTTGTAGTTCTCTTTTTAGTTTTGATATTTAATTTTAATTTGGAGGGTAGATCCTTTAACCATAATTATGAAAAAAAATAAAAAAAATATCGGCGTACCGCAGCCATACCCGTATCATATTTTTTTTAGAGTTTTGCCGTATCGGCGTACCCGTACCGTACTCATACCTGCACCCGTGCTTCCTAGCAATCATCTTATCCTCCTTTAGACCCCACTAAAGCTAAGTTTGTTTTTTTGACTATTTAGGTTTCTTAAATTGGTATTATATTAAATGTTTGTTTCCTAATTTGTTTATTTGATTGAATACTATCATTTTTTTATTTTTTATTTTTTTATATTCATTTGGACCAGATAAATTGATATATGGACAAAAAACATAAAATTTACAATAAAATAGACTATACAATACAAAACAAGGCTTACAAATTGGATCGGATAGGATTGGATTCGGATAAGGATTCCACAATCCTATAAGATCTTATTATCAGGATTGAAAGATCATATCTATAAGTGATTTTTTATACGATCCGGATCGATTGTGCCCAAATGGATTGTAAGATCGTAGAATCATAGTATCTGGATTGGGATTTTGATAACCATGGTTGGCAGGTGGGTTGGACAAAAAGGAAGGTAACAATATTTATGATCTTATCAAATGAGCGGCTACAAACCCTTACATAAATATGAAACGGCAAGTTTTTAACATGTTCAATATGCAAAACTATAGGAATTAATTTTCTTAATTTTATAGTTTTAATAATTTACACTAAGGACTACACTCGTATAATTGAGGGCTGAGTTGCAATATTATTATGGTGAGCAATAAGTATCGGATTGATTGCCTTTACTATAACAGTACCCTCTGTTTAGAGTAAGGAATTTAAGGTTAAATTTTTAAAAGTACAGGAGATTGAATAAATTCGAAATAGGAAAAAAATATTTTATTAGGACCATTGTAGAACTACAACCCTTAGCATGAAGGATTTCAAATAACTAGTTTTACATTGTTGTGTCAAATTCATCATAACAAAGCTCTCAAATTCAATATTGAAATCCATATATGAACTATCAAATTTAAATTTGAGATATTGTTCTTGGACGAATAGTGCCAAAAATTTCATTTTAAATCCATAAATTTGAACACCTCCTTGGTGGAATTCACGATTTAGGACTATTGCATGTATGGGTGAGTATGTTAAAAAGTGCTTTTGCTTTGAATATGCACTGAATATGGACACAAAGACTCACGCACTTGCACATGCTTTGCGTAGCCACTTTTGTGACTTTTATTGCTGTTAATAAAGCACTTCTTCTGCCAATTGATGTTGACATTTGATGTAGGTTGTAAATCTTTTTGAGTCGCAGTTCGTGTCCTCCTTTTTGCTCACTGAGCTTACCAAACCAACATTTGCTTCTGTTGCAGCACAAAGTCCCTTGGGAATAGCCAAGATGTCTCGAAAGGGGTTGATGGAGCAGGATTTGAGTAAGCTGGATGTGACAAAGCTAAATCCACTCTCACCTGAAGTTATTTCTCGTCAGGCTACAATAAATATTGGTAATTCATGCTCCATGAGTTTTTTTACCTATTTTCAGCTTACATCAGTTAACATTATGGTGTTTTTAGGGATTTGAATTTTCTTTCTGTATTAACATTCAATTGATGCTCCATAATAAGTGCTTAAGGTTGAAGACAGTAATTTAGAGTTAAATTTATTTTTGCAGGTACTATTGGTCATGTGGCTCATGGCAAGTCAACTGTTGTAAAAGCAATATCTGGTGTTCAGGTAATTATTCATTTTTCTCTCTTTCTACTGCTTGTTCCTTGTATTATACTGCATATCTTCTCAGAGTTTTTGTTTGCAGGCTTATTTGTGTTTGTGATTTTGTCATCAGTTCAGCTTGTTAGTAGTTTGGTAGTCCACTTATTTAGCAAGAATATAAAGCTGATAAAAAAATAATAAGTATGCTGGTAATCCTTAATTTGTTTTTTGTATTCTTTCTTGTTACTTGTTAGTATGGACATCATGATGGACTATTGTATCAAGGGGAAAATAGTACAGTGAATGTGTGCTTTCTATTAATTGGTTATTTTACCTAAAGTTTTCTCCAAGTTGAACTAGTAGTAGTTTTAAAATTGAGCTGATTGCTTGTTTCTGGCTTGGGGAAGTTGAAAGATGATACTTACGAGATTTAGCTGATATTTACTGTATCGTATGCTCCCTGTTTCTGGTAGGTGGAGATGCCTCCCTGCTGACTTGGTCTGTTTTTATGTGGAATTTAAATGTAAAACATGTTTCTGAGGACATTTAGTTTTAACCTCTACTTTCTATGAGGGGGCCTTTCTCAAATGGGTGGACTCCCATTACATAAAGTATCAGTTCTTTCTTTGAATATCTAAATAATATTTGATTTTTGTCAATCCTAGTCAATTGTTACTCCTTAATTCTTGGTGACAGAGTTGTGCTTTTTAAGTCATGAGCTGTCAAGCACGAAAATTGACTAACCAAGGAGTTGATGGAGCCAAAGTGATTTTAAGTACTTGGTTGAAATTTCTACATTATAAATTTCAAGGTCTTTATGATTATATGATTTGTCAATTTTCTGCAGACTGTTCGTTTCAAAAATGAGCTAGAGCGCAATATTACTATTAAGCTTGGATATGCGAATGCCAAGATATACAAATGTGAAGATGATCGATGCCCTCGGCCCATGTGCTACAAGTAAGTTGGTATGCATAGAATCAGTGTGCGTACTTTGGATTTTCATTGGCACATGGTATATAACATAAAAACACCTTTTTACAGGGCATATGGAAGTGGAAAAGAAGATAACCCTATGTGTGATGTGCCTGGGTTCGAAAACTGTAGGATGAAATTGTTGAGGCATGTATCTTTTGTTGATTGCCCGGTAAGGTGCCCAATGCCAATCTTAGTAAATGCTGTTTATTTACATCAAGCATCTCTCTAAATATACTCT
>CM039306.1:39159374-39291968 GCA_022316695.1 Camellia oleifera
GAAATTTATAAAAGTTGAAGTTATAATAGTCAAAAAAGTTGAGGGTATAAAAACTGTACAAAAATTCATTCTATAAAAAATCACACCAAAAGATTTGTTCACAGTTATTTGTCTTTGTTTTTTGTAAAGAGGGTTATTATATTTGATTAAAATAGTTAATCAAACTCTTTATTTCTTAACTAACGGAATTAGCTCGATTGACTAGAATCTCTAAATCTTATTACAAGGTCAATGCTTTAAATCTCTTTAATTGTGTATGGGTCTTATTCCCTATATATTTATTGAAAGTTTCTCTCAATTATAAGTCATATTTGATCTTTGTCATTATTATGATTGTAATTCATTAGGTTGCATTGTAATATCATATATAAATCAAATAAAAAAAAATATTATATTTTATGTGAATTCTTATGTAGCTTGGTAAGTCTGGAAGGTAGAATTCTTCTCCATAGGTAAAATGAGATTACGTGCCCCTTTCTTTTACTTTCTTAGAAGAAACCAAAACGTCAGTGATTACCTTCAACAAGTGTTGGTCGGGAGGATTTTTTGACGGTCAAGTAAGAATACTGTTTGGCCATGAGAATTTGTATTTAAAAGAGGATTTTTGGATTATCTCTGGTTTGTTCCTCTTGTTTAACCTGCTTCGCCTTTTATAGTTTTCTTGAGTTGAATCCCATTCGTTAGATCAATGTTTGATCCGAGAGTTTTGCCTGTTCTTGGCTTTGGTCAGGCAAGTGGTCAAGTTGGCTTTGCCTTTGATTGTTGGATCATCCTCTTATGGATGGCTTAGATTATCTCAGATGCTAGTGGCCAACTTGTCAAGCGTTGTGTTCTTCGGATCAGGTTGATCAGACGGACTTATCGTCTAGCAGGCATGACCTATACTCCTGTATTTGCTGTCTTGATGTTTCCACCGTTAGATGAAAATGAATCCGACGTTCCTCTTATATTCTGTGGATCTTCTTCTAGAATTAGATCTTTACTTTTCATTGCTTCTTACGATCTTAGTCATGTGTCATTGTACTGCCAACTGTCTCTAATGTGCTTCTTAGAAATTCATTTGGGCCTTTCCTTTCCTTTGGGCTGCTTTGCCTAATTGCTTCGGTTTTGGGCCAATATTTTATCACTCCACAATTGCCCATTTTCAGTGACCGACTTGGGTTGGTTGCCGAAGACATTAGTTCGAACAAACGATGAGTTGTATCACTTTTTTTTTATGACACGCGTCTTTTGATTTCGACTTTAATGATGACATCCGCCACATCGTCTTTCTAGGCACCATTTCGCCTCTGACACATTAAGTGGGAAACGCCTCCATCACTCTGCTTGCAATCCTTTCAGAAACCCATATGCATATTTTTTTCTATCCACCGTTTGAAGTATCAATCTACCTTGTAAGTTCATTTTTTCTTATTCTCTTGCGATTTCTTCATTATTATTCTTTTCACTTCCTAGTTGCCATAAGTCGTCTTAAGCGTTTCTTTGAATCTAAAGAAAGCATTCAGGAATTTAGAACTCTCCATCATATTCCTGATGACGTTGTCGTTTGTCTTCCTTTAGATGGTGACGACATCGTCGACGGGTCAGAGGAGTGGATTCTCTTGCCCTTAATGGACATTATTAATGGAGGCATCTAATTCCCTCTTCACCCTTTTCTTAGGGAGGTACTGCACTTCTATGGTGTACCTCTTTCTTAACTTGCCCCTAATTTCTTTAGAATAGTCATGCGAGTGATTGCTTTGAACAACATTTTAGGAGTAAATGTAGGGCTTTAAGAGATTAAATACTGCTATAATTTTGTCCTTACTACTAGAGAAAGGGCGAAGTTTTATTTCAAGTCCGGATCGGCGAAGCGCTAGTTAGTTCAAATGCTTCCTGATTCTGGCAAGGGTGTCAATGACATAGTTGTAATAGTGGAGGGTACCTGGGAGTTTCCTCTTGGCGCTGATAGGGACCATCTTGTAATGACTCAATTTTTTTAAAAAAATAGTCAGCGCATAATTTAATTGAACAAATTTTCGAATTTGATTACCATGTAAATTCTATGCGAAAATAGTTCAGTTTTGTATTTTTTAAAAATAGTTCCCGATCTCAGAAAATTATGAAATTTTTATATATTGTTCCCATATGAGTCTATCACATTGGATAAAAATTTCAGAATTTAATGATAAGTATTTATTTTATGAAATTTCACAGACTGATTGGTGTTTAGTTTAATTTATAGCAGAATTTAAAATTGAGTTTTGGGTGTTCGGACCATGATTTGAGATAAATCAATTGGGTATTTATTTTAAATTATTAAACTCCATTCATTTTGGACCCAATTGATTAAATTATGACCCGTTAGTACCCATGTAATATTGTTATGGTTTTATTATTATTATTTAATTACCATAAAAGAGTTGTGAATATTTATGGTGTGAAATATATTTTGTGATGAGAAAATATTATATTTACTTTTGTCATTAAAGATGTTGAAATATATTTTTAATTGATATATATATAGGTGTATATATATAGAGTTAGATATTTGTTTAATTAGATATTTGTTTAGGAAATATCTATAAAAGTAACCAAAAGGATTTTTTATTCAACTTTTGGGAGTTCTTGGGAGGTCTTGCCGTGAGAAGAAGAGAAAAAGGGTTCCAATGTTGGTTTTTCATGGATTTGATATAGTATAAGTCATTTTTGACCCCTAGTGCTTTGGATCAAAACGTAGAGGGTGAAAAATGCGTCGTTTGGCTCCAAAAAAATTTAATTTCTGTTGTCGAAAAATTTGAAAGCTTCTTGGCTTGAGGTAGGGATTTTTCCTATGCTTCTTTATGCACTTTTACTTGATTATATGGAGCTTAGAATTGTATATAATTTAATTAGAATTTTTGAAAAATTTGTGATTTATTTGCTTAAAAGAGAAATTTTGAGAAAAATAAAGAGTTGATGCCCAAATTGCGAAAATGTAAACTTAGACTATGTTTGTAAGGTTATGAAAGAGATATGTTTTAAATTTGAACAAAAACGGACTTCGATTTGATCGGTTTTGAAATTTTTACCGGTTTGCAACCAAAAGAGCATTTTTAAAGAAAACAGAGGAATTATGTTTAACTTTTGGGGCTTTTGATCAAAATAGTATGTCATAGTTGAATAATTCTTGGAGAATGAGTTTGGAAAGAAAATGATGTTTTCTTGGGCATTAACGGTATTATTTTGTTTAATGTATCTGTTGGAATAAAATCGACACAGTTAGAAATGGACCTTGAGAGGTTACTGGATGTGATTGTGATATGAAAACTAGTGTAGTTGTTCATATTTGGTGAGACGTGGAATAGATCGTATTTATTGAAATTTTTGGAATTTAATTGTTTAAATATCTGTTTAGAAATATCTGTTTTGGCTATCGGTGGAGGATAACCATGATGGTTGTAGAAATACATGAGACTTAGGTAAATCGAACCACATTTCCTCATTCGTTGCATTGGACATTGCATTACATTCATTTCATTGGGAATGTATTTGTTTTTGAGAAATGTTTGGAAATGTATTTGTTTGCGAAAAGATAACTATTTGGTGAATCTGGATAGGGGGTGTAGAACCACGCGGTTAGGTATCGAGCCTTCTAGTTTACTGGTAAAAATGATAATGGTAGTGCATTAGGGCCTACTTGCAGACACTTACCTAGAGATTCACAAAGCCTGTATTCATGTAACATATATAGTTTAAAATGGAAATGGTTTTATATCTGTTGTTGCATCTCAGCATTGCATGCTTTATGAAAAGAGAGATAAATTGTTTTATCATGAGCATGGCATGAGCGTACTCCTCTTTAGTCTTGTCATGGTTCATATGTGTAGTATATTTCTACTGGGTTGTGGCTCACCTTATAAGGGAAACCATTTCAGGTACAAGTGCTATACCTCCACCAAGGCATTGATTTAGGAGGACTCGGAGCTGAAGCTTCATTTTTGTTTTATTGTCATTTGTTGAATGTAAGCCCAAGGCTGTATTTGCGTTGAGTTGAAACTCCATTTTGTGTAACCAAGAATGTTCTTGGATAAATTTGTAAGCCTGTAGGGCACTTATTATCTGTTTGGCTTCCATTTCATACTTGTTGTAAAATATATGCTTGGGATTGGAACTGGGGCATTTAGATGTGAATAGCATGTATTTGACATTTGGGATTTAATGGAAATGGATGTATGGAATAGTTAACTATATATATATATGTGTTTGTCTATCAGGTGGGTTTTGTAGCATAAATAGATATACCTTGCCCAATTTTTGGGGCGTTACACATCCCATCCCTTAGGTCCCCAACTAGCCAGGTTAATACTCTCATTTTTCTTGCATATGAATTTGCTTTTTTGTGGTATTTGCTGTGATACCCCAAAGAACGTCACGTGCTATAGCTATATTAATAACCACTCTTAAATACCCTAAGTCTAACCAACCATCCTTGTATGTTGAATATTTTTTTAAAAAAAAGTATAAAATCAAATAGTTAGAAAACCTTGAGGAAAGTATGTTTTTTTTTTTTTTTCAAAAGAAGAAGAAGAAGAACTTGGGAATGCTTATGATTACTGAATGAACCTGATATAATGGCCAAGCATGCATAACATTCATGTATCTATTTATGTTAGGAAATTCTTTTATTTCATTGCATTTGATATGTTTGCTACGATAGGACTTGAGATTTGTTGAGTTGAGTAGGAAGCCTTAGTAGTTTTGAGGAACTTGAATATGAAACCTAAGGATGGAAAACTAAGCAAACAATGAAAAGTTAGGGAAGTTACTTGAATTGGAAAACTGAATATCTAGATAACTTAGAAAATCTTAAGTAAGGAGTTTAATAAACTTAGTCTAATGAATAGAACCTAATGAATACTTAGGGGCTGTTTGGGAAGTGTGATTTTAGCCTAATTTAGGCTAAAATTCACAAAAAGACAAAATAAGTTAAAATAGCTAATAAGACAAAATGTCACTTCAAACCCATAATCATTTCACTTTTTCTCTTACAAACATCACATCCAACTATAAAAAAATTCAATCATCTTCCTAAACACATAAATTTTAGCCTACTAAAATAGTCTACTAAAATAACAACTTCCCAAACACCCACTTGATCAAAAATTAAGTAGGATTAGCAAAAGTTAAATAAGATTAACTTAAGCCTAAGTGAGGTTAATTAGACTAACCAGGATTAGAAATTAAACAAGGTTAATTAAAACTAAGCCTAATTAACTAATCTAATGAGATAATTAGTAAACTAAGCTAATCATTCCTACAAAAGCTAGAATGATGGAGAAGAATTGAGGAAGTTGGAGAGAATTGGTGTTCTTGAAGCTAAGAAGAAAACAAGGGAGGAAAGGAAGAAATTCAAAAGAAAGCTAGGATTTAAGCCTATAAATCCAAAGAAAATCACAAGGAGGTAAGGAATTCAATCCCCTATTCTATACTACTACTTAACCTAGCTAGAACATCAATTGAACTAAGTTTTGGAAGGATTTTAAGTGAAGAAAAATAGAAAAGTTGAAACTTAAGAAAATGATTTGAAGAATTGATTGAAAAACTATATTTTGAATTGTTTTCATGTTAGATTTGGATTATAGAAGTGTTATACCATGAACCTATACTAATTTTATACACTTAGAAGCTTTAAAATCTTGTTCTAGAGAATTAAAAGTGAAGGAATGAGAAGAAGTATAGAAAAGAATTTGAAGTATGAATTAAATTCTATCTTTTGCTAGTTTTAACCTTAAATCAATGCATACAAATGTATTTTTATGAAACATACATCATATGTCCATGCATTAGGATGTCATATATCAAGTTTTGGGTTTTGAAAGTGAGAAAAATGAATTTTAGAGGACAAGAACAGCTAAGAACAGCCTAGCTCGATTTTACCCAGAATCTTCCGCATGTGCGGCCTAAAACACCACACGTGCGGAATTGGTCTCCACACGTGTGGCGACCTCTACCCAGAAACCAATTTGAGACTACATCAATTGCACATGTGACCCGTACATGCAGCCAGGGTTCTGCACGTGCGGATTTCAGGGTTTTTGCCCGTTTCATTTTCTTTTCGTTTTCTTCGACCCTCAGGCACCCTTATACGTGTTTTGAACCTTATTAAAAGTCGAATGTGATTAGAAACCAAGATAAATCAAGTTGATTTAGAAAAGAAAAACGGATATTTAAGATAGTTCGATTATTATACTTTTATTTCATTAGCATTTGTATTCTATTGTGTTGGTCAAGACTAATAAGGAGTTTTGTCGAGTGCGAGCCATCTGTGAGTAATATTATTGTAAAGTTATGTTTGAAAATTAGTTTTCAAAATATTGATGATATGTTATGATTTTGTGAAATCCTAATTTTGTTTCCGAATGAATGAATATTCCATATTTTTTGTAAATCTAGTAGTGCCATCTTTTAGTAAGTCCTGCCATTAAAGGATGTTTATTTTCATGTCATGGCCATTATTGAGATCTCCCGTTGACAACTATGTATGGTTGGATGGTTTACTCTATTGGATGCACCATGTTATCATGCTTTTGATTATAAGCTATTCGTATGAATTATTTGAATGCTTTTGAAGTTATAAACTGGAATGAATCTTTTGCAAATGTTTGGAATTCATTCATTTACCACTTTATGTTAATGTTATTCACTGGGCAATGGCTCACCCCCCTCCTTATATATATGTAGGTGCAAGAGAAGCATTATGAAGAGGATAGCTCTAAGGAGTTTTTGTATATATGCTAGGGTCAAGAAAGTTGCAATATGTCTTGTATATGTTGTATCTTTCTTTTAAGAATGTGTAATTAAGAATAATGTATGCTTCATTTCATATAGAAGCACTACTCTGAATGAATGTCTTAATGTACTTAATAGACTCAACTAAAGTAATTAATAGCTTCCGTAACTTAAGACAAGATTTGTTCCAATTAACTTAAATGTCCAACTTGATTTGATTTTTGCTTAGACAGGCCTTTGGTAGTCAGGGACTACTAGCTAGGGGTATTTACACATCTGTGCAACTAGAATCACCTGACCGCCTAAACTCGCCCGAAAGTGATACGAACGGTTTCAAAGTCCCGTATAGTTGGCAACAGTTCTAAATTAATAAAATCTGCAATTCTTGATTCGGATAATGGTTTCTAATATAATGTACCCGTTGAAACTGTCCCAACCCGATTTATATATATAACACTAGTGTTTTTTTAGCCTATTAAACATTAGGCCTTGGTTATTGTGCAAAGGTTACCCGGGAAGCTTCATCAAGTCTCTCTTACATAATCATCACATTTCAACTTCCAAAATGGAAACAGAGAGAAACCAAGTCTCTCTCTCTCTTAGAGACTAACTTGCTTTGTAACCCTCTTCATCATCATACGTCTTGCTCTTTTCATCTCCCCCATACTTTTTGTCTTCCCTATATCTCTCAACTCCCTATATCCATGTCCCCCCTCCATATCTCTCTCTCTCTATATATATTTATATAAACAACTCTTATATCTCTTTTTATTCTGTAAGTCCCTTCCTCTACAAACAATATTTTTTCCCTATCTTTTTCCCTAGTTCGTCTCACCTAGGGGTGTTCAAATATCTCAATATGTTTGTATTTCATTCGATTCAAGTTAGACCTCTAAAACCCCTCTTTATTTGTAGTCAACAAGTGTGGTGTTCCATTCATTCTTGAAATCGGAGGCTTCGATGCTGGTGGTGGTGTTCGCTTACTAACGGAAACCCTTGGTATGAATTTATTTGTTGGGTTTTTGTTTAATTTTCTCAATTAATTGAAACCTACATGGATTTTGAATTTTTGTTTAAATTTTTTTGATTAACAAAAACCCTAATGTGTTTGATATATTTTTGAATTATTTTTAGATTAACATAAACCCTAGATGGATTTTGTATTTTTTTTTCGATTAACAAAAACCCTACTGTAGACACCCAATTTTTTACGTTGGACACCATTGCATGCACACTTGATGATGAGTTTATATGCTCGTCAAGTGCTCGAAGTTCTCAGCGGGATGCCACAGCTTTGAGCCCTTCAAACCCTACACTCTTGTTGCCTTATTCTTGGACTAAGCCTTGGTTCTTCAAGCCTGCAGCTTCTGGTGGCCTGCCGGCCACCTTTTTGGGTTGCCGGCCATCACTTTTCGGTTACTGGCCACTGATGTGGCCGGTCAGCCACCATTGAGTTTCTTTTGTAGATATTTTGTGCCAGTTGTGCCAGCTGTTTGTACAGACGCATACATCTGCCCCCATGTGTAGGGCTGGATATTCTTGAGGGGAATTCATGTTTTCTATATATAGGAGACCTTACTCTCATCTTTTAAGGTTAGAAAATTTTGAGATCAAAATTTTTCCTCTCTCTCTAGCAAATCTCTACATTTTTGCCTACAAATCCTTAGCCTTTGCCTATAAGCCCTTAACCAAATCTTCTCATCTTTGAGCTGAGGCACTTTTAAGCTTGGTCTGAGCTCTTGAAGGGTGTGTTGTCTTGGTTTTGTTGCTTGAATTGCTTCTTCTTTTCAAGAGGTATAAGGGTTTGCCTATTTGCTTGTGTTCTCTACTATTTTTCTTGTTGTTTTCCAACTATTTTTGGGCTGTAGAACTTCTGTATTTTTTGGGCTGAAGCTTGGGTTTTAAGGTTATTAAAGGTTGAGAGGTTAATAGCCCTTATTTGTACCTTGTTTTGGAGGCCTTTACCCTTGTGTTTCCCATCCTTTTACTATCTTTTTCTAAGCTTTTAAACACTAATTTTTAGAGTTATTTCAGTGGCCAATATTACGTTTTGAAGTCCAAATTTGAAGGGGTTAGCCTCCTCTTCTTATGTCTTTCTTACTAGCCTAGTTTGTGTCATGTTTTAGCATGTTAATCTAGCTATTTTTAGCTTAATTCCAGCATGTTTTAGGACTTATTTTAGACTATTTTAGCACTATTTTTTGTTGATAGTTGCATTTGAGCTTTGTTTTGCATGCTTATAGTATAATTTTCCTCATGAACTTTGTGTTTTAGGCCTTAGATACCATCTTATTTGAGTTGATAGTATTTATTTATGCTTTTCTAACTCATTTTCAGCACTAATAATGTCTGCGACCTCCCTCAATTTTTTGGATTTTTTTTTGCTTTGAGGTTGTTTCAAGCCTCTTGTTCTTTTAAGCATGAGATTGGGGTTACCATGCTTAATGGTTTAATCCCTTTTAGGGGTTCATTATCAACGGTATGACATCTCTTTCATGTCTTAAGTTAACTCTTGGTTTGGTACTTCACTCCATTAGAGGACTTAAACTCACCATTTGGACTCAATTAATTAAAAAATGGTTGGTAAGTTAAAATGGAGTAATTAAACTTGAGGTTAAAAATAGTGAAAGATAATAATTTGGTTGTGTTCAATCGAACGTTAATTGAATACATGGAAACTTGAACCATTTTGTACTCATTAGTGATGAAATGATTCAATGTTCCAAGGTCACCACTTCCCTTGATCATTTATGATAGGGAGGTGGTTTTGAGAGTCTCATTTTGTTTTATTTATTGAACTTGCACACTTTCGTTCACAAGTCATCATGCAATGAAATTGCTTGAGTTGGTGGTTTGTGGCTTAAGTTCACTACTCCTTTGATTTGTTCATGAAAATGAGGGGTGAGTTATGCAAACAAGCCCTTGAAATACCCTGTGCATTGCTCTGTTTGTTCTCTGTTGCAACAAGGTGAAATAGGTAGCAGTTGTCGGCAAGCCACTTTCCATGGCCGATAGGCCACCTTTGATGGCCAGCCGACTATCACTGGTGGCCGGCACGCCTCATCACTGGTTGGTCGGCCACTGATGCAAAATTCATTGTAAGGCAAAGCAGAGTTATTCTAGAAGTAGGCAACAGTGTTAGTGTTCTATTATGCAACAGAGGCTCTCCGGAAGCAAAACAATGGCTTTTCGAGTGGAAACCGAGCATATGCATAAGCATTGCTCGCATGCCGAGCATGTTTTAAGTTTAAATTGTTGTAATTAATTAGTTGTAGCTAGTTAATTTTGTAAAGTATTGTAACTAATTAGTTAGTCAATTAGTTATTCAATTTCGTTTTGTAATTAGTTAGTTAACTAGAATAGTTAGTTGATTCATTTGTTGTAATAATTAGTTAAGTAGTTTAGCTAATTTCATTTGTTTTGTAATAATTAGCTTAGCTTTAATTAATTAATTAATTAGCTTAGTTTATTCGAGCTCTCTTTCGTGAGAGCGCAATTGTAATAATGTATATGTCTTCCAACCCTACGTCTTTCTCCCTTTTATTTACTAGCTTATGATGGTTAGTTTAGGAGCATCACGTTTTGTTTAGCATACTTCATGTTTGTATTCAATTGTATTGCATGCACCGAGGCTCGGTTCATCATTCTAACTGCATTGTTAGTTTAAATACTTCTTTGAATATATGTTTAGACCGCATGTTATCAAATTGCCTCATATGCCATATTAGTAGCTGAGCCTATTTAGATTGTGTATCGCATGTGTTGCATTAGCCATATTGCATAAGTTAGGATCATGCATTTTTCTAACTCTTTTGTTTATTTTGGCTTAGAGTACTAGGTGAGCTTTTTACTCGCTTTAGCATATCGCATATATGTGATTGTTGCCATGTTTAGCATGCTTGCCATGAGGCTAATTGCTTAAGTACTATAACTACTTGAATGCCTGTGGATGAAGGCTTGTTGCTTGAATTGGAATAATTTGAGCAATGTTTATATGCGATCACTTTTTCAAGTAGTACATATTCGAAACAATTTTGCAAACAAACATGACTCAAAATGTGTCAATTCTTGCAAGTTAGTATATACTTGTGTGTGTGCGCATCACATAGTAATGCTAGCCTAATAAACGAAACAAGAGCATATAATGTACATATAAGATTCATATCATGATTAGTAGAGGCCGATCTTTGATCGGGCGAGCGGGGGTGCTCAATTCATGACCTTCCTCTCTCGTACCTAAGTTCTCGAGCCGAGACAATCTTGGTGATGACGGATATGTGGCTTTTGGCATTAGTCATGGGTTTTCTAAATTTTTCAAAAATAAAATATTTAAATGGCGACTTTGTGTCTGGCAAAGCAGCCCATTTTTTTGGCATGTTTGATTCAAAATCAATTTTTCGAAAGATTTGCCGGATTTGGACTCTTTGGTGATTATCTATTTCATATTGCACTTGTGAGATCAAATTTAGAACCGCAGGAGTCCGAACTATAGGGGCTTATTTCGCCTTCCGAAAGGGGGCGCGGAAAAGTCCAGTTACACTTACATATAAAAATAAGTTTTATGTCATTGTTTTTGTTTAAAAGAAGCTAAATGAAAAAAGTTAAAATATGAATCCTCGTATTTGTGTGTTTTTTTTGTTAAAAATTATAAGTTTTAAATCATTATGTTTATTTAAAAGAAGCTAAATGAAAAAAAATAAAAAAAATCTGAATGCTTATATTTGTGTGCTTTATGTTAAAAATTAGAAGTTTGAACTCTCTATTTGTTTTTGCTTAAATATACTCAATAAGCATCATTTCTTTCATGTTTTCCTGTTTGTTCTTGTATTTGTTCTATATTAGAATGCAAAATTTTGTTTTTGTATGTATTAGTTTTTTAATAAATCATTGTGTTAACTGCTTACAAAATGAGAAATTACTAGAATGTTTGATTTGTTAATAATATTGTGTAGTAGATAATGGATCATTCATGTTTTATAATTCTCTAATTTGTTCAAATATTAGAATGCCATCTATTCTAGTATGCTTCTTTTTCTGTATTTTTTTTTTCCAGATTAACAGAAACGTTAGATTAATTTTGTTAGTTTTTTTTTTCAATTAACAAAATCCCTACATGTAAAAAGGATCTTTAAGTCAATTGTTCTTGTTAAAAGAAGCTAAAATGAAAAAAGGAAAAAATAAAAATAAAAATGAATGCTTATATTTGTTTGTTTGTTATTGTTTTTAAAATTAAAAGCTTCATATTTTTGTTTGTATTTGATTAAATATGCATGATGTTATTTCTTGTTTTTGGATGCTTTAATAATTTTTAAATATTAGAATGAAAGATGCACTTTGTTTTTAGTTGTTTTCTCTGTTTTTATGTGTTTTTAATTATGAATGCTCCATAATTTTTTATGCTCTAAAAAATTAGTTTTTTGAATGTTTGTTTTTGTAATAGAATGTAGGCTTCTTCTTAGGTGTGCAACCCACAAAAGGTGTAAGTGGGTTGCACACCATGTGCCACTCACACAAAAGGTGTAAGTGTAAGGTGTAAGTGTAAGTGGAAGGTATAAATGAAATGTATAAGTTGCACACCATGTGCCACTTACACAAAAGGTGTAAGTGCAAGGTAAAAAAGGTATAAGTGTAAGGTATAAGTGAACACAAAAAGGTATAAAGTGTAAGTTGCACACTATAGCATTACCCTAGAATGTATATTGCTCTTTGTTTTTGTATTTGTTTTTGTTTTCAGGTATATTGTGCAGTAGATTTATTTGTTGTATTTTGTTTTTAGATAATGGATCATGATCCTCCTAATGAAACTGCCACAGTTACTACTGTGCCTAATGAAGGTCAAACTGTTAGGCCTCTCCCTTCTAATAAGCCTCAATTACCACCCAAGGAGAAGGGTGTAGGAAAAAGATAGTGATAGGAAACCATTAAGAACATGGGCTCACTTTGATAAATTTAAAAGTGAGGAAGATGGGAAAACACAGGCTGTGTGTAAGTATTGTAAAAAAGAATACATGGCTGACTCCAAGGGTCATGAGACTAGTAATTTATTGAGTCATGTAGCTAATTGCTTAAAATATCCTTACAGAGAACAAGAAAATGGTCAAAATACATTATCTTTCTAAAACAAGAAAGATGGAGAGGAGGTCGGTCTTGTGTCTACAACCTTTATAGTAGAAAGTGATAGGAAAGCTCTAGCTGAAATGATCATACTTGATAAATTTCCATTTAGATTTGTTATGGGAGTTGGTTTTCGCAGGTTTTGCAATGCCTTATGTCACGACCCAAACTCACCTCTATAGGTTTAGCGTTGTAACCGGCTAGTAATCTTGGGATTACCAAAGGCGTTTGAACAGATCATTACATAATAAGGGGCTGAGGAAGGAGATATATAAAACGTACATAGTCCATAGAGCTGTGCAGACATACATGTGACCAAAATTTTAAACTTAAACTCACATACGTGATGTCATATTAACAAAGTCTTACGTCACTATCACATTTACACAAAGCCAAATTGGGACTTAGCCGGAGAACGGTTATACAAAAACTTGTCCAAACCAAATAAAGAAAGTAGAAAAATTATACATAATTTACAAACTCGACCATTTAACTTCTCGGGAACCTCCTCGGGAGGTATGGTGGTTGGTCAACACAAAATAGATCTTCAGGTTGCCACTACTGAGCCTGGTCACGCACCTGGTCACCTACATACATAAGTAATAGAGTGAGTGGGAGCCCAGTGAATAATAACAGAGTAAAAGGGTTTAATTGAATGATGTCCTATACCAGATTCGAAAAGCATATTCATATTCATATTTTTGCTCAAATCATATATAGAAATCAGAGTCTCATACTTAATCATATGGGATACATTTGTTACCCAAAAGACAATCGAAGAGGGGGAGTGAATTTGGTTTTTATAAATAAAAATAATAATACCCCAATAAAAATTACAACTTGCACAACAGATAATTAATTCTAAGTAGTAGATGAATATCTGTTGATGACAATGCTTAATGAAGAAATTTAACAATCAGGTATGAAAACACATTAAATAGTTATAACAGTTAAGTAAAGAGATTAAGGAAGAAGAGACAAACATATTTATAGTGGTTCAGCTTTAACAAAGCCTACATCCACTCCTTAAACTTCACTTGAGATTTTTCCACTATCTTCTAGTTTCATTGGGTGCTAGCAATCATTTCACAAATGGACCAATCTTTCACAAATTTTACAAAAACTATACCAAGTCCAAAACCTTGCTCTCTTTAGCCGATTCTCAATCACACTTAATTAGTCAAGAAACCTGAGTGTACTACACTCTTACAATCTTTGAATGATAGGTTTTGTTTTCACAAAAAGATTAAAATGAAACTTTCTCAAGAAATCTGACAAAGATTGAAGCTATGAGTTTATATAAGGGAAAATAAAACTCTCACAAGTATATATGCTTAAAGCTAAAGCTCACTAAAATTTTTGAAGGGAAAACGAAAATCAGATGAAGCACACTTTAGAGAATAGAGAAAGATGAGAGTAATAATTGATCAAAGAATGTTTTCTTGTTTGTGTTGTTGCTTGTATGTTTTTTTTTTTCAGCAGAAGCTCTGCTTTTTATCAAAGAGAAGATCATTGACCATTGTCTGTTGCGTGTGTTGAAAAGATTGAGTAAAATTTTGGTTAAATGTACTCTATACTAATTTGCATTCCTCATAAATAATTAGATCTTGAAGGAGTTGAAAGATGGGTCTGATTGATGACAACTATATTAGAAAAAGAGCCATTGCAATATAGAGTGGTCATCCACCCAGATGTCCAAAATGAAATTTTGTTCCTGAGGGACGTCCCCCCAGATGTCCTCCATTGTCCCTCGAATGTCCAGTGGGGTCCCGGTCGTCAAGGATGACTTCTGCGGTTGTCGAGAATACTACTGGTTTGACAGCCGATGAGAAGCAAAACTGAACTAGAGCAAAGCTAGGCCAAGAACCGTTGGCCAGTCGTTCAGTCGAATGTCCACCCGGACGTCTGGCCCCCCTTTGGGTTGGACTGCTTCAGCTGCTGTTGTGCTGGGTTGTTTAGGTGTTATTTTGGGCTGAAATTAACACCTGATTAAGCATATTTTTACACTCCAAAAATATGATTAGGAAAGAAAATATAATGGTATATAACATAAGATTTCAATCTATTTTTCTCCTTCAAATAAATCAGAAACAGAATCAATTAAATCATCAAAATAAATAAGTTTAACAATCTCCTCATTTTTTGATGATGGCACACCATGATGTTTTGATTTGTTTGGGAGTAAGAAAAGCTCCCTCTCAAGTTATGCTCCCCCTGAATGATTGCTCATACTAGATATACAAGTTAGCACATTTGCAATAAATATGATTTTAATCAAAGGCATGATATGAGACTAAGTTACCAAATAATAGATGTTCTTCCCAAACTAAGGTAACATAACAGTTTTCCAAAACAAATATCATCATTATAAAAACAAGTTTTTCTTCACCAGTTTGAAACAAAAATCACAATTTCTCCCCCTGTGACATTATCAAAAATAAATAATAAAAAAAAAAATTAGAAATCACAGCTCAGAATCTGGAGGAGGAGGATGGGGGGA
This sequence comes from Camellia oleifera, assembly GCA_022316695.1. Lineage (NCBI taxonomy): Eukaryota > Viridiplantae > Streptophyta > Magnoliopsida > Ericales > Theaceae > Camellia > Camellia oleifera. Next base: position 39,174,739 of record CM039306.1, read on the forward strand.
AGTGATAATGATAGATGGCATCAATGCGGGCCTCAATATGATCAACACGGGTGTTGATGGCTCCAAATTGCTGAATCATTTGTTGTTCACATGCGAGGCGTTGATTGTAGCGATCTTGCTCCATAGCTAAAAAATCCGTCCAATAAGTAGGAGGTGGTTGGTGGGCTGGTGGCATGACAACTGGAGGATGATCTTGAGGATCCTCTATGGGAATGTTAGAAGTAACCATACTTCCTAGTAAAACATCACTTCCTCCAGCACAGTTGATGGTGTATTCACTGATATCAGAGGCAATAGGTGATTCAAGCTCTTTGGAAAATTTAACTTTGAAGTGTTTGAAGAGCTTTGTCAATAAGGCGCCAAAAGCTAAGGATTTGTCACGTGAAGAAGAAACAAGGGCCATTTCTCGCATGATGATGTAACACAGATCAAGAGGGTACCCAATCTCAAAACAATAAATTAGATAGGCATTATAAGTAGGAACAACATCATAATGACCGACTTTAGGAGTGACATTTTCTAGTACAAAGCAGTAGATAATACAGAGATAGGGTTTAAGGTGCTTGGCTTGAAGGTTGGATATGGTGGTTTTGCTAAGACAAATGATTGAATAAACTTTAGTTACATTACCCACAATTTGAGCCATTTGGGCCTTGATTTGGAAATAGATTTGGTGAGGACTAGTGTTAACATTAAGAATAGTGGCCAAAGTGGGAACATTAAACTCAAAAAAAGTGCCTTTATCATAGGAGTTATTAGTGTAATCTTCCGCGTCGACATTATAAGAGTGAAGGTGCCTATAAAATAAGGCGAGAAGACGAGGATATACCTTTTTCGGCAAATTTACCAAGTTTTGCCAACCCATTGCTTCAAGTTTAGCCATTAGGAGAGCATCATACTGTGGGGCAAGATTAACTCGGCGGCCTGTAATGATGGACGAGGATGACACGGCGGCAAATGCTTGATCTTGGAGGGGTGTAAGGAAGTCAGTAGTTGGATATTGACATGTTGGATGTGAAGACTGACCTTCCTCTCTGGCTCGAGGCTTCTTAATGCGAAGAGCCATTACTGTGTGAAAATAAAATAGAATAATCATTTGACAAGGGTTGATAATCAAGCAAAAAAAATATCAGGTACTTCAAATGAGGTTAACAATGGTAGGCACACATGATAGATTGAAATTTAGTGATGCTGAGGATTTAAACATAATAAAAAAAAAAATGGAGATAGACAGAATTATTTCAGGTTATGGTTGACTAGCTAAAAAAAAAATACTTGTTGTAAGAACCTGTGAGAGCTAAATAAGAAGAAAAACAATGTAGAGTGTTAAAAAAAAATTATGAGACCTCATGCACTAATGGATAAAGAAGAATACAAGTTTTAGAGTAATCAAAAAAAAAAAATGCAAGATATGGAAGTAATTTAGAAGTGATTTTTAACAGTACACATACATCATTTTAAGAAAAATTTGAGTTTCACATTCACAACAAAACCTTTTCAATAGAATTCAACATTTCAATTTTGCCACGAATAAAATTGACGCAATCCTCACTTAGGGGTTTTGTAAAAAATCCAGCAATTGATTCTCAGTGTTTATAAATTCAAGAACAATATTCCCTTTTTGAACATGAACTCTTAGAATGTGGTGTCGAATTTCAAAATGTTTTGTTCGTGAGTGTTGAACTGGATTTTTGCTTAAGTTGATGGCACTAGTATTATCACATTTAATAGGGATATGATCATAATGCAAATCAGAGTCCTCTAATTGCTGTTTCATCCAAAGTACTTGGGCACAACAACTTCCGGAAGCTATATATTCAGCTTCGGCTATTGATAAAGTAACAAAATTTTGTTTTTTGCTAAACTAAGCTACTAATGAGTTACCATGGAAGTGACAAGTGCCACTGGTGCTTTTTCTATCAAGTCAGCATCCGAGTAACCAATTAAATCAAATGCAACACCTCTAGGATAAAACAATCTCAAATTTTAAGTGCCAACAAGATATCTAAAAATTCTTTTAACAGCACTAACGTGTGATTTCTTAGGATTTGATTGATATCTAGGACACATGCAAACACTAAACATAATATCGGGTCAACTTGCGGTTAAATAGAGAAGTAAGCTAATCATACCTCGATATTTTGTTTGCTCATTGGACTTACCCTTTTCATCATTGTCTAGCTTAATTGACGTGCTCATAGGTGTTTGGCTATTTTTGAATTATACATACCAAACTTCTTGAGTAGTTCCTTTGTGTACTTAGCTTGGTTGATGTAAATCACTTCCTTACATTGTTTGATTTGAAGCCCAAGGAAATAATTTAGCTCCCCCATCATGCTCATCTCAAACTCACCTTGCATACACTTAGCAATTCCTTACATAAGGTTTCATTAGTAGCACCAAATATAATGTCATCCACATATATTTGCACAATAAGTAAATCATCATTTTTTGTTTTAACAAAAAGTGTTGTGTTAATCTTTCCTTTAGTAAAACCCATTTTCAATCAAAAATTTACTCAAGCGTTCATACCATGCACGAGGTGCTTGTTTCAAACCATACAAAGCTTTTGAGAGTTTAAATACATGATTTGGAAAGACATGATCTTCAAAACCTAGGGGTTGTTTTACATAAACTTCCTCATTTATGAAACCATTTAGAAAAACACTTTTTACATCCATTTGATAAAGTTTGAAATCTCTATAACATACAAATGCAAGTAACATGCGAATGGCTTCTAATTTAGCAACCTGAGCAAAATTTTCATCGAAATCAATACCTTCTTCTTGATTGCACCCTTGAGCTATGAGTCTAGCTTTATTTCTAATAATGGTGCCGGATTCATCAAGTTTGTTTCTAAAGATCCATTTTGTGCCACTAATGGAATGATCTTTAGGCCTTGGCGCTAGTTTCCAAACTTTATTTCTCTCAAATTGATTGTGCTCTTTATGCATAACTATCATCCAATGTTCATCGAATTCGGCTTCTTGAAAAATCTTTGGCTTAATCTGTGAAAGAAAAGCTAAGTTACCACAAATGTTTTTGAATGAAGAGGAGTGGCAACACCTTTGGTGGGATCACCTAGGATTAAATCCTTAGGGTGATTGTGAACAAACTTCCATTCTCTTGGCAAATCATCGTTGTTTCCTCATTCTTCTTGAGAAGGGAAAATAGGTTGTTCAACTCACACGGTTGGTCCTCTTCTTTGTAGATACTTGAATCCTTCATATTTGGTTCCAAATCTATATCATCACTAGCAACTTGCTTTTGAGAAGAGATGTTAGTTTCATCGACAAGAAAAACACAATAACACCATATGTATAAATTCTTCAACAATAAGAGTTCTTTTATTAAAAACACGATAAACTTTGCTAGTTAAGGAATAGCCGAGAAAAATTGCTTCATTAGATTTTGAATCAAATTTACCTAAGTTGTCCGTACCATTATTATGCACATAACACTTACAACCAAAAACATGCAAATGACTAATGTTGGGCTTTCTATCATGCCAAAGTTCATATGAAGTCTTTTTGAGAATAGGTCTAATCAATGCACGATTTAAAATATAACATGCGGTGTGAACGGCCTTAGCCAAAAATTTTTATGAAGATTATTTTCGCAAAGCATTGTTCTACACATTTCTTCTAAAGTTCTATTCTTCCTTTCTACTACACCATTTTGTTGAGGGGTTCTAGGTGCTGAAAAATTATGTCCAATACCATGCTCATCACAAAACAATTCAAAATTTTCATTTTCAAGTTCTCTACCATCGTCAGTTCGAATATTAGTAATAAAAAAACCTTTTTCATTTTGAATTCTACGACACAGTTTTGTAAAGAAGAAAAGGTTTCATCTTTGTGTGCTAAGAACATAACCCATGTAAATCTCAAATAATCATCAATAACAACAAGACAATAATGTTTACCACAAAGACTAGATGTCCTTGAGGGACCAAATAAATCTATATGCAATAATTGTAAAGGTTTAGTAGTGGAAATATGAGATTTTAATTTAAAAGATGTTTTGGTTTGTTTTCCTTGTTGACAAGCACCTCAAAGTCGATCTTTTTCAAATTTATTTTTTGGAAGTCTAACGACCAAATCCTTTCTCAAGAGTTTAGCAATGAAATCTATATGAGCATGACCAAGTCTTCTATGCCATAACCAACTATTATCACTATTAGCATATAAACATTTAACATCACTAGCATAAAGATCATTGAGATAAAAAAAACATAAACATTATTAAGACGACTACCAACAAATAAAGCTTTGTGATTAATTGTGCTTTCAATTGTGCAATGTGATTTATCAAAAATAACTCTATTATCCTTATTACATAATTGACTAATACTAAGTAGGTTATACTTAAGTCCATCTACAAAGAGAACATTTTCAATATAAAGATTAGGAGAAATACTGATGCTACCAATACCAATAATTTTTCATTTCTTGTTGCCTCCAAAAGTGGCAAATCCTCCATCTTTGGATGATAGAGTAGTGAAGAAAGATTTATCTCCGGTCATGTGTCTAGAGTATCCACTATCAAGATACCACTTCCTTTCTTTAGCTTTGATTTAAGGCATACCTACAAAATGACAATCAAATGTTAGATTTTGGTATTCATAATTTCTTGGGTCCTTCTTGGTTAGTTTTGTTAATTCCCTTAACAATCCAAATCTTTTTAATTCCTATGTCCATATTCTTTTTGAATGGACAAGAAGATATATAATGGCCTTCCTTTCTACAATAATGACAAGTAATATGAGTGTGTGTCATGAGAGGTGCCTTTTCAAAAATTGTATTGAGATTCTTTTGTTTCTTAATAGGGTCATATCCAATGTCTACCTTATCGAAAACACTTCTTTGATTTCCAAGAAGCATGTTCAGATTATGTTGGTTGTATAATTTGTAAAAGCCAATCACAATTCAACATGTGGCATGAAGAGGGCAATTTGGGGAGTTAATATAAGTTGCCAACCAAAGTCAGACACATGTCAGCCCGTATTGATGATAATGGATCTACGTAGCACTAGAACGATTGAGGGATATAAGGTAATGTGGCCTAACGGTTACTCACAAAGTTCAAATTCAAAATCAGGAGGGAAGCCTAACTGCAAAGGTGGCGTAGTGGGACTAACTGTGAGAGAGCATGTTCAACAATCATGGGAGGACATTTTGATGGTTAGAAGCCCACTTCGACGGTTATCATTGAGAAGTATAAATAGTAAAAAAGGCCCCAAAATGAAGCATCGAGACTCAGATAAAAAAACCGGTTTATTTACTTCGTATTTCCTTCTATTTTTTTACAGTTCTTTACATTTCTGCACTTCAATTCCTGTATTGCACTTCATTCCTAGGAGTAGTTTCAAATAGCTTGTTACTGTAAACCTCTATGAGGCTGGGTCAGATCATTGTAAGTGTTTCATTTTTAGTTAATGAAATTTAGATTCTAGAATTATTCACTTGTTGTTATTTACTAAATTCTCCTAAAACAAGCCATTAGTAAAAGTCCTCTTCATTGAGGTTGAGAGAACTAAAACACAATCGTCTGATAATTGGTTGGCAATTAAATATTCTGTAAGGATTGACTGATCCTTGCTGGCACGCTTAAAATTACAATATTAACCTTCGAAAGCCAAAAAAGCCAACATATATTTTTGGCACACCCACTGGGACTAATTGAAATGGCCAGATGTAGGAGACAAGGAGAAAATGAATACCTGGAAAAAGGTGTGGAATGAGAGGTAGAAGTACCCGATCCAGAGGATAATGTGATAACACATCCTATAGAAGCACCTATCTCATCAGAACCTATGGTCGAACAGATCAGTAATTCAGAACATGCACCACATGTTCAAAATATTGGACGAGGCCATGGAATTGGACCATCCACTGTTCCATCTACTTAGCCAATGAATCCATGGGGAGGCCTGGTAAATGCCATAGGATAACAGTTAATGAACACAATGGAAAGATGGGTAATATCCTTTATGGATATGATGAATTCTTATTAACCAACTAACACAAGGTATATGGAGGAAAATTCAAATGTTCCTCAGCAAAGATTGGCTAGAGATAAACAACCTATGCAAAGTAATGGACATACTAATGGTCAGACTAGTAATCAAAATTATGAAAGACCATCACCTATACCTCAATCTTGGTATGATCCTCTTTCGAGGCCTATGGTAAATCAAAATGCCTCATTACCTAATAGCGAAGCCATACAAATTGGTGGATTTGGGCCAATATAAGAAAATGGCATGACAATGTTTTCAAATCCCATGTTCAAAGCCATACCCGGCACAGAGGGTTCACTAATCCTCTGTTCGAATTCATACCTGGAGGGTTGGAAGGGTTTCCTGCGGCTGGGAGAGAAACAACACATGTTTTTTCTATTGTAGCCCTTTTCGCAAGTCCTTTCACAGGACAGGCTCAGAGAGGTCAACCATACCCTCAACAGTAGCCAGTACCATAGGGACAACCAGTCCCAAATATACCTCCCTAAGGACTAAGAGGACCTCAAGCACAAGGGTTTCCACTAAATCCGGTGTTTGTTCCTCCAGTGGTAGTCTAACAAGCACAAAATTTGGTTCCTAGGGACCAAATCACTGATATTGTCAGAGAAATGTGTAGACCTATGGCTCGGGGGGTTCAACCTCCTGTGTATAGGAAGCCATACCCAGAATGGATAGATAGGGTGCATGAATACCCAAGGGGTTTAGAATACCAGACTTTGCTCTTTTTTATGGGAATGGAAACCAGTCAATAGTAGAACATATTGCTAGGTTCGCAACCCAATGTGGTGAATTTACTAATAATGATTACATGAAGTTAAGACTTTTTCCAAATTCTCTAACTGGAAAAACTTTTGTATGGTATATTAACCTTATACTTGGCTCTATCCAAACTTGGCAGTAAATGGAGGAGGCATTTCATGCCCAATTCTTCCAAACAAAGTTAGAAGTTTCCATAGCAAACTTGGCAAGGTTGAGTCAAAGGCCTGATGGGAAGGCTGTTCAATTTATTGCCAGATTCAAAAGAGCACGAAACAAGTGTAGGGTCATTCTACCAGAGCTTGAATTTGTGAGATTGGCTCAAAATGGTTTAAAGTTTAGGCTTCGAAAGAAGTTCGACTCAACTGAGTTTCGAGACTTAGTGGAATTAACCTATAAGATGTCTAGATATGAATCATTACTTGAAGAAGAACAAGATCGAAGTAATGCATCATACAAGACTTATTATAGAGATCCTAATTACGAGATTGATACATCAGAGATCATAGAGAAAGAGTCTATGATCTGTCAGGCATTAATTCATAAGGACACTACAATAGACCAGCAGTTTAAAAAGAAAGACCTTCATAGGAAATACTCTTTTGATTTAACAAAGGCAGATGACATTTTTGATCATTTACTTGCAGCAAATTTCCTAAAGTTACCAAAGGGAGTTAAAATTCCTTTCCCAGAAGAACTTAAAGGGAAAATGTATTGTAAATGGCACAATTTTTGGTCTCATTCAACTAAAAATCATATTATTTCTCTGGATAGGATCCAAGAACAGATTTGAAAGGGGAGTTTAAAATTCCCAACTAAAGCAAAGAAAGTTATGGGGATTGACACTAATCCATTCCCAGAGATTGGGAAAGTTACAGCCAATGTTGTTGTGCCAGACTTCCAGAACCTATCCTTGAAGGAATTGGAGGAGGTTAATGTGTAGATACATGTTGCCAGCCAGACTACTGTCAAGAAAGATACCAGAAGTTCACTAGCCAATGGGCAGAGCTTTGCAGACCAAAGAGATGACTCTAGTGAGGAGGCACTGGATGATGACTCCTTAGAGGCAACTATCATGCAAAGGATGTGTCCCTGATGCAAGTTAAGTTACAAATGGTTGAAAAGGCTCCCAATTGATGGGAAACAGCATTACAAGGATGTGCAGAGACGTCCTAAACCAACCAGTACCTACAATAAGAGGCCATACCCAATTGGTCCTAGACAACAACCATTCTTGGCTGAACTATCAGCCACTAGAGTGCATTCCAAGGGCAAGAGACCTCTACATGAGTTCAGACCATCCAACTATTACAGGATGGAAGGCAATTATCTTGAGAGGAGACCTGAAGTGGGCTCAAGTTATGGAATCAAATCCAAAGATTGGCCTCCAAGATCAGTCTCAAACAAGATGGAAGGTAACCACCTTGACAGAAGGCCTGAATTAGGCTCAAGACAAGGGATCAGGGCCAAGTAGTGGCCTCTACAGGCAGTTTCGAAGCTAGCTTCGAAGGCAGAAAGAGCTAGTTTAGCAACTGAACTAGTGAGTTCATGGGTACTTGGGGTTCCAGATTGGTTTGTCATGCAGAACAAGCCTAAGGAAATACTTACCTAGAGAAGTGTTTGTGGAGACCAGGGTAGAATAGTTAAACCTCCCTTGGTGGCTCCAAATAATTGGGTGTTACTAAAACACCCAAAAACAAAGGAACCAAATATGGTTCCAGTAATTTCTAGGTCTCAAAGGAGGAAGATCCAATGAAAGTACACTCAGTACTAAAAGGATCTGAAAGAAAATGGAGAGAGTTCTTCATTGACCCAGCCAAAAGGCTAGACAGAGGAAAGAGAAAGTCCAAAATTGGATCATAGTCCAAAATTGGCTCCTCAGAACAAAAGAAGTTTCGGTAAAGAGCAGTTAGCTAAAGTTCACACTAAACTGAAAGCCAAGGAAAGGTCCAGCTTGGCAGGTCTTGAAAAGGCCTTGATGGAAAGCAATAGTGAGATAGAAGGAGAAATAGAACTAGGCCAAAGGAAAGAAATGGCTGAGGATGAGATGTTGGAAGCTTTCATGGTTGAACAGACATTTTTTGTCAAAAAAATAGCAGGGGCAAACCATTTGAAGGAAGTCACTAGTACTGAAGTACCAAAGTGCAGAATGGAAGATGTTTCTGAAATAACTGAACAAGTTATCTTGGAAAAGAAACAAGTGCAGCCAACAGTTCAGTTTGGCTTCTTTCCTCCAGTATCAGTAAATATGGTGCATATACTGCCACAGGAGTTCCAGGCTGAAGATGGAAACCAAGAAGGCTAGCAGATTAACCCTATTCCAGTTTCTAGTGAAGATTTACAGGTTAGCATGGTTCAAGATGAGTCTAAAGTAGCCACACTAATGGAAACTGAAGATGAGAGTGAAGAAGTGAGTATTAATCTCTCATATCCTTTTGAGTATTCTACAACATCCATGACACAGCATGTCAACCCCTCGTGTATCAAGGCTTTTTTCGATAGGATACAAATGAATATGATATTGGTGGATAATGAGGCAGTAGTGAACCTGCTTCCGAAATCCTCTTTGAAGGAACTGGGAAAAAGGAACCCCAGATTAATCCCAACCAGCAGAACTATTGCTGGTTTTGCTGGGGATAAGCAGATGGCTCAGGGTATTTTGCCCATCAACCTGAGTGTGGGAACCAGAGATTGCATGATGGCATTCTTTGTTATTGATAGTAATGCTAAATATAATGCTTTACTTGACAGGGATTGGATTCACACCAACAAATGTGTGCCTTCCTCTCTACATCAGAAGATAATGATGGCCTTATGCAATGGAGTGATAGAGGAGATCAATGTAGATCCTCAACTCTTTATTGCTTGTGCTGACTTTGCAGAGGCCAAGTTGTATACTGAAGGAGTGACACCACTCAGTATATTGAGAAAACCTGATGGTTCAGCCGAAGTGATGGCTGATGAGGAAGTAGCACACCCGAAGCACTTGGTGGAGGAGAGTGTTAATGAAGAATTTGTCATCAAGGATGATAGGCAAGAAGATGAAACCCAAGAAGCCAGACCCTTGGCTTTAATTAAGGTTTCAATGTTGGACATAAAATTGATAGTCCAGAAGGTTCAAGAACAAGAGAAAGAAGCCATGGTAGTTAGCTGTAAACAGGGGCAACAACAGGTCAGGTCTTTGACCTTTGATAAATACTATGCATTGGACATCGAAACAAAGGTCCAGGAGATATAGGAGGAAGAAGCCTTATGGACAGACTTTTTCTATGAGGAAGATGGCAAAGATGTTGAACCAGAGAAAGTAGGAGCAGAACAAAGCAATGAAATTGCTTCGAGGGTAGAAGAAATCAAAAGAGAAGCATTAGTGAGTGCTCAAGTACAAGACCCCTTGGAAGAAGTCAATTTAGGGGAAGGTTCTACACAGCAAGCTATTTATATCAGTGCATAGTTAAGTCCTTGTGATAGAAGCCAGTTATTGGTTGTCTTAAAACAATATAAAGATTGCTTTGTTTGGTTTTATAATGAGCTGCTTGGATTGGACAGATCATTAGTAGAACATAGGCTCCCTATGAAGCCTAATTTAAGCCATACAAGCAAAAACCAAGAAGAATGAGTCCTAAGGTGATTCAGAAGGTCAAGGAGGAAATTCTTAGGCTCCTTAAGGCAGGCTTTATTAGAACAACTAGATATGTTGAATGGCTGTCAAATATTGTGCCTGTAGTTAAAAAGAATAGTAAAATGAGGGTATGCATCGATTTTAGAAACCTGAACTTAGCAACTTCAAAAGATGAGTACCCCATGCCCATAATAGACTTGTTGGTGGACAGTTCAGCGAGGCACAAGATTTTGTCTGTGATGGATAGGCATTCTGGTTACAACCAAATTTGCATTGCGGAGGAGGATGTCCATAAGACAGCATTCAGATGTCCAGGGAACATTGGCACCTTCAAATAGGTCAAAATGCCATTTGGTCTGAAGAATGCTGGGGCTACATATCAAAGGGCAATGAACGCTATCTTTCATGATCTCATTGGAGGATATTTAGAGTATTACATTGATGAAATTGTAGTAAAATCCCAGTCCATGAAAGAACACTTGGTTCACTTGAAAGTAGCTTTCGAAAGAATGAGAAAGTTCAAGTTGAAGCTTAATTCTCTCAAATGTGCTTTTGATGTATCAGCTGGAAACTTCTTGAGCTATGTAATACACAAGAAGGGAATACAGATTGATCAAAATAAAACCAAAGCCATCATTGAGGCCAAGCCTCCAACAAGTAAAAAAGAAGTACAAAAGTTCCTTGGTCATGTTAATTTTCTTCGAAGATTTATTTCTAACACTGCAGGGAAAACTAAAGTATTTTCTTCTTTATTAAAGCTGAAAGATGAAAGAGTTTGTGTGGACAGTAGAGCATCAAACTGCTTTCGAAGGAATTAAAGCCTACTTGGCTAAGCCTCCAGTGCTGATGCTACCAAAGAGTGACAAACCCTTGAAGTTGTATATTGCTGCAGCAGAAGAGTCATTGAGAGTTTTCTTAGCCTAGGACAATGAAAAATGCGAGGAGCAAGCAGTTTATTACCTTAGTAGGTTTTTAAATTCTTGTGAATGTAAATATTCAACTATAGAAAAGCTATGCCTTGCATTGTATATTGCTGCAATGAAATTAAGATGCTATCTTTTGCCTACAGTCGTCTTGGTAATTGCAACTACAGATTTGGTTAAGTATATGTTATCTAGACCTATGTTGAGAGGAAGAATTGGCAAATGGATACTAGCCTTATCAGAATTTCATCTAGAATATGTTCCCCAAAAGGCAGTAAAAGGACAAGTTTTAGCTAATTTCTTGGCAGATCATCCATGTCAGACAAAAAGCCAAGAGGTAATGGATCTTGGTATGGTTAATATTGAGCCATGGCAAATGTGGTTTGATGGATCAAAACCCAATGGTCTGATTGGAATTGATGTGGTGATTAAGTCACCACAGGGGGTAGAAACCACATATGATTTTAGAGTTGATGAAATTACTTGTTCCAATAATCAAGCTAAATATGAAGCTTTAATAATAGGACTGGAAATCCTTATTGGTTTACAAGCTCATGCAGTTGATATATTTGGAGATTCTCAATTGGTGGTCAACCAAGTAAAAGGAATTTTTAAATGTCAAAGTGCAAGCATGTTATCATATTATATCGTTACATTGCATTTGCTTTCTTAGTTTCAGATAGCAAATGTGACTTATATCCCAAGGTTCATGAATAACAAAACCAATGATGTAGCTTAGAAAGTTTTGAATTTCAGAAGAAGGGATGACACTCAAATGAACATAAATCAAACAACATATCAAAAACTAATACCACCTTTAGCTAAAAGGAATGTGGTGTTAGAAGTCAATCATAATGACTTACAAGATCAAGATTGGAGGCATCCAATAATGCAGTACCTAACTGGCTCATCTTCGAAAGCCAGTAAAAAAATCAAATTACAATCTATGCAATACATAGTGTATGGTAATGTTCTTTACAAAAGGGGAGCAGATGGGTTATTATTGGAATGTCTAGTGCCAAATGAGGCATTGACATCTGTGGTGTTCACCAGTCTGGTGTGAAGATGAAATGGCTGCTTCGAAGGCATTCCTATTATTGGCCCACCATCCTTAAAGATTGTATAGAATATGCTAGAGGTTGCCAGGCATGCTAAAAGCATGGCATGATAATACATCTGCTAATAACTGATTTGCATGCAATTGTGAAACCTTGGCTATTTGAAGGTTGGGCTATAGATATGATGGGAAAAATATGTCCACCCTCTTTAAAGCATCATTGTTTCATCTTAGTGGTCACAGACTACTTCACTAAGTGGGTTGAAGCTAAACCATATAAGGCTGTAGACCAAACTGAAGTTATTGAATTTATTAAAGATCTAATTCACAGGTTTGGCATCCCACAAACCATAACTGTGGATAATGAGACTGTATTTGATGGAAAGATGGTAAAGTCTTTCGCTACAGAGTTTGGAATTAGCCTTATTAATTCTACTTCTTATTATGCACAAGCAAATGGTCAAGCAGAATCATCCAATAAGTCTTTGAAAAATGGAATACAGAGACTTGTGGAACACAATCCTAGGGATTGGCATAACTTGTTGTTGGATGCATTGTGAGCTTATAGGACTTCTCCAAAGTCAAGTAAAGGAGTTACTCCTTATGCCTTAGTATATGGGCATGATACAATGTTACCTGTAGAGATTAACATTAAATCATTGAGGGTGAGATTCCAGGACCAGTTAGCTCCTAAGCAGTACCATCAGAGCATGTTCTTGGAATTAGAAAATGTGGACGAAGCTAGAATTTTGGCATTAAATAGCATTCTCTTTCAAAAGAATAAAGCAGCCAAAAACTATAATAAGAAAGTCAAGCACATTAGCTCTGATGAAGGTGATTTGGTATGGAAGACAATACTCCCAATAAGAATTAAAAGCTATAAGTTTGGCAAATGGTCACCTAATTGGGAAGGACCATATCAAGTTCATAGAGTCTTACCTGTGGGAGCATACCATTTGAGGAATTTGAATGGGTATGTACACCCTAAGAAAATTAATGGCAAGTACTTGAAACCTTATTATCCAACTGTATGAGAAACACAAGGAGTATAGAAAATGCTAAAACAAAGAAGTATGAAAACACTCAAATAGTAAATAAAGATTCCATTTCATAAGGAGTTAAGTACATGCAGCCATAGATTGGCTCAAAAGTGAGTACAATGTTTCAGCTATTCCCTTACAATTGATTCTCTACTCCTAAGGGATGTGAACAACTGAATGGCTGTAGCCATGTCCTGTCTTCGATCAACCAGCCCTTGGTTGGTGATTTGCAGCTTTGTAGCAGTTCGATCTAAAGCCAAGTTAACTATTGATAACTCTTCCTCTAATTGAGCTTTTTTCTCCAAAATATGGGTTCGAAATTGAGAAGCAGAAGAATGTTGTCCTTTCAATTCAGACATCTCAGCATGTATATGAGAAATAAATTCCTTGTCTTTTGATAGCTTCTCCTCTGTAGCTTTGGCAATATGGCAAATGTTGACATAAAAATCTATGGTAGTTGTTGCCTGGGACAAGTGACTTGAAATAGCCATGTTGGATTGCTCAAGGATCTTGCAGCACTGGAGGAAACCATTCTTGATAATAGGTCTTTGCAAGGCTTCGAATGGAATCTTTGAGAATAATGTTAGCAATTCCAAATAGGCGTCCAAGTCCAGTGAAGGTAAAAAAGCCCTACTGGTAGTGGAAGAGCTCTAAAAAATTTCCAAAAAAGAGTCAGCCAGAACCAATGACTCAGCTTCATTACTGGTTGATGGAATGGTAGAAGGTATGTCAAAAAGGCTAGCCAGCCTAGCTTAAAAAATGTCTATCTCTTCCACTGACATTGGTGGCGCAAAAAGGGCTCTAGTGAAATGACGAGATGGCTGCATAGGGATAGGAGAGGAGGATGAAGTGTCCCTAGCAGTTTCCATAGTCCTGGCCACCAGTAAACTCAATTTCCCTGTCAATTAAGTCTCCAAGCAAATCATTTGGAAATACATTGGGAAATTCATTTACCACAGGGATGTTCTCTACATTAGGACTATCAGAAGTCACATTCAAAATGTAACAAAAGTAACCCTGACACCATTTTCTTAACAATTTTCTGGCTTTCACAAAAGAAATCAAGTACGGTGGAGGAATTACCCTATTCTTAACAAACACAAACTCAAGCATACTAGGTGGTCAAAACACAACAGTTTTATTCACACAATCAATAATTGCACAATACTTCGTCAACCAATCCATACCAAGTATACAGTCAAAATGATCAATACCCAATGGCAACAAATCAACATATAATGTCATATCACCAATTACAATGTCACATGCTAGATAAACATACGCGCATACCATAGAACCTCTAGATGGTGTAGATACAGATAACAAATAATTCATAGGTTCTAGTGGTTTAGTCAATTTTCAAGAAAATACATGCGACACGAATGAATGTGTAGAACTAGAATCTATTAGCATATATGAATTTTGAGCACAAATAGGGAGTATACCTGACACCACAACTTCCATGTTCTGCATATCACCAAGTACTAGTGCGAAAACTCGGCCTTGTTTTAAGGTTTCTTTCCCAATATTAGCTCTCATATTCGTTCTAGATGCAGAAACGGATCCAGCTGAACTTATCGCAGAACAGTTGGCATTATTGAACCCAAACAGTCTTTCACTACATGACTTGTCTTGCCATATCAGAAACAGGCACCGGATGCACGGTAACACACACCCCTATGCTTCCTTCCACAATCAGGACAAATTGGGATAGACCCACTGCTCTAACTTGAGCTACTTGTAAACCCCATGTTTTGCTTTTTGTTTACAAAAGAGCGACCCTTTCTGAAACTGTACCCAAACCTCTTATCTCTCCATTCTGTTGTTGTTGTTGGGGCCTTGGTTTGTTTCATAGTTGCTAGGTTGCCTTCAACCATTAAGGCTCTGTCAAGAACATCCACATATGTGGGCAGTTTTAACACTCTTACCCGATCAAAGATATCCAGATTTAGACCTCCTTCAAACTTTTGGCCTTTCTTGTAATCCATGTCAACCATATGGGCAACAAACCGAGCTAACTCCGTGAATTTGGCCTTGCACTCTGCTATTGACATGTTGCTTTGCTTGAGTTCTTGATATTCAAAAACTTTTTTGTCCCGAAAGCACTGAGGGAAGTACTTGTCATAGAAGATTTCTTTGAATTGCGCCCATGTCATGTTCTCATTGCCATTTCGGATTAGTAACCCCCATCTTCAAGCTTCATCTTTTAAGGAATATGTGGCCAAAAGAACCTTCTGAGTCTCAGAGCAGGGAAACACTTCAAATAATTTTTCTATTTCAAGTAGTCACGTCTCTGCCTTGAATGGTTCAATAGCACCTAAGAAAGCTAGCGGTTTAGGCTTGATTAATGACATTTAATTAAGTTGAGTTAAGAAGTAATCAATTATGATTAATTTATTCTAATTATTTGATTCTGAATCAAATTTCAATTGAACCTACCGTAATTGTCTAAAAATTCCAAATGACACATAAACCAAGTCAATTTCGTGTTCAGATGCCGATAAGACCTTCAATTCGCAGAATGAAACAGAAACACAGACAAATAATTCTACGACAAACAGATATAAACACAAATATCATATAACACATGCAATTAATTCGAGATTTCATCTTAATTTCACATTAGGCATGCTTATTCATGCAGTAGACGTTAATTATGGATCGGCATTGTTACACTTTACAACCTAAGTTGACCATGATTCCATCCCGTACCATAATTGCTAAAGATGTTCTTGGGATTTTTAACACCAAGAGGACTAAGTTGAGAAATTTTTTGAAGGGTCATAGAGATTGTCTTACAATTAACACCTGGACATCCATAAAAAATCTGAATTGTATGTGTCTTACGGATTATTTTATTGATGATGCTTGGAAATTGCAAAAAAGAATTTTAAATTTTTATCAAGTTGAGGATCATAAAGGTAAAACTATTGGTAAGAGGATTGTGTTGTGTTTGCTTGAATGGAACCTTGGTAGTGTTTTTATTATGACTGTTGATAATACGAGTTCTAACAACACAACCATAAAAAAAAAAATTTAAAAAAAGAAGCAAAAGATTGGAATGGCACTGTTGTGGGTCATGAGTTCCTGCATATGTGTCGTTGCGCATATTTTGAATCTTATTGTTGGTGAGGGCTTGAAAGCATTAGATACTTCTTTTTCTTATGTATGTTATGCTGTTAGATATGTGAGGTCGTCTCCAAATAGGTATAAAACATTTAAAAAATGTATGGAGATGTGTCAAATTGAGTCCAAGTCTCTTTTATGCCTTGAAGTACTTACTAGGTGGAATGTGACTTACTTGATGTTGGAAAGTGCTCAAAAATTTGAGAAAGCATTTGAGCTTTTAGAGGATGAGGACTCAAGTTATCGATGTTACTTTTCGGAGGGTGATGGGGATAATACAAGTGGTAAAAAGAAAAAAAGAAGTCATGGGGAGCTCTAACTGAGAGTGATTGGAATAGTTATAAACTGTTTTTAAAATTCTTAAGGCTTTTCTATAATGCTACTAAGAGGTTTTCAGGCTCTCTTTATGTAACTTCCAAGTTTTTTTTTTATAAGATGTTTGTTATTCTTACAAAGATTGAGTAATTGAGTAAAAAAGATGAGAAGGAAGATGAATTGTTATTTTTAGTGGCTAAGGGAATTAAAGCAAAATTTGACAAATATTGAGGTAATGGAGACAAAATAAATTTGTTCACGTATGTTACTGTGGTGCTTAATCCCCGAAAAAAATTGAGGTATGTTCAGTTTTGCTTTAATCAATTATTTGGTAAAAGTGTGGTGAATCAAATGACCGGTCAAGTGAAAGAACATTTGACTCGTTTATATAAGCATTACCTTGCAAATGATTCAAATTTTGTGGAAGTGTTCATCACAAGTTAAGCATCTAGAATGGTGATTGATAACGATTGTGATGATCCTCATTTATTGATAGAATCTCAATTCAATACCTATTTGGATGCTGAATATTCTATTATGTGTAAGTATGAAGTGTGTTTGGCTAAATGTTGTGAAGGAGGAAGAGATAAGAAATTTGACATTTTTGTGTGGCAGAAGGCTAATTCGTCGAAGTATCGAGTGTTGTCCCAAGTTGCTCATGATGTATTGGCAATGCCGATTTCAACAGTGGCTTCAGAGTCTGCATTCAGTACTGGAGGTCGCATTCTTGATCCCTTTCGTAGTTCATTTTCTCCAATGATAGTTGAGGTACTTATTTGTACTCAAAATTGGTTTCAAAGCACTGTGCTAATGTAGCAACCCCGACCTATGATTAGCTAATGATCTTTGATTAAGAAGGCCTAATAAGTAATTAAGATGAAATTCTACGTTAATTGCATGTATTATATGTTATTTGCATTTATATCTGTCTATCGTAGAAATATCTGTTTGTGTTTTTGTTCTATTCTGCGAATTGAACGCCTTATCGACCATAGAATATGAAATTGACTCCATTTATGTGTTATCTGGAATTTTTAGAACATTATGGTAAATTTAATTAGAATTCAATTCGGAACTAAATAATTAGAATAAATAATGCCAATTAATTAGTCATTAATTAAAATTCTTAAACAAGGCTATATAAAGCAACTTGTTGACTTAAGGCCATTATTTACATTTTCATTCCTCATCTTTTTGACTCAAAAACCTAAGAGAGAGAGAGAGAGATCAAGTGGCAAAGCTTGAAAACCAAGGGAAATGAAGAAGAATTGGAAGAATTTGACTTGCATGCTCAACCAACTTAGCAATTAGACCACATTGAACACCTAAGGTAAGAATTCAAACCTTTAGTCTTGCAATTGAGTTGGTAGATTCATGATTACAAGAGAATTGACTAGATTAGTATGAGAATTGAACTTAGATAGATGATTTTGAGAAGGATTCATGCATGCACGTGCATTCTAAACATTTTGAAGTTGATTTCAAGTAATTCTCAAATGCATTTCATTCTTTCACCTTGGTTTTGGAAATTCACCGAGTGTCATGCCATTTTATATCTTTTGATCATGTTTTGAAAGGTTGGAGTTCATGATAATTCATGCATGTTATGTTTTGGAAGTTTCAAGTTTTGTTTTGTACAATTGACAAAACTTTTGGGCTTGATTTTGCGAAATGATTTGTAATCCATCATATACTATGAGTTTCTCAATGTTTTACCAAGTTTTGGCCCAAAAGGATGTGTTTTGAAGATTTGAAACTAAGTTTTGAACTTAGGAAGCAAATCTGGAAATTTCAAAATTTGCACTCTTTGCTCGTGCGGTGGAGTCTACGCTCGAGCGAAGAATGCGAGCTCTTAGGACTTTTGCAGAGTTTGGGGGTTGGCTCGAGCGGCAGATCCTGTGTTCGAGCGACCACTCTTATATTTGTACCTCCACTCGAGCGTAAAATTCATGCTCCTAGAAGTTTTACAAGATTTTGCAGACCGCTCGAGTGATCGAAGTTGCGCTCGAGTGGAGACCCTATTTGCTCAGTCTTTGGCTTAAGCGACCGTCGAGCGTCCGTTGAGCAAAAAAATCAAGCAACCAATACTTTTGTAGACCGCTCGAGCAATCGAAGTTGCGCTCGAGCGGACAACCCTATTTTTGAAAATTTGACTAATTGTTTCAAGTTACATTTTGGCATCCTCATTGCATCTTAGACATTCCTAAGCCTTAATTAAGACAAAAAAAAATGAGGATAAAAATTAGAAACACACTAAGATAGAAAAGAAATGAGTTAAGTGTTTTCCAAGCGTGTATTTCAATGTGTATTTGTTATATATTTGTGTAGGTTACACGCCATCGACTATCCGATCTGTCTACTCTATCCATTTTGCTATCGAAGTTATCTGTGAGTAACAACTCTGTAAAGTTATGTTTGATTATAAGTATTTTCATAATGATAAGATATGATCTATTTTATGAAATACTATTTTATGAATAATGAATGAATGTCCAATTTTCTGAAATATTTTTGTGGCATCCTTAGTTCACATGGCACTCATCCAGGGGAAACAATACCGTAGCTTATGTTTATGTGGCCCTCGCTCGGGGGAAACAATACCGTGGCTTATAATCACATGGCCTTTACTTGGAGGAAACAATACCGTGGTTTGTACATGGCCCTTGTCTGGGGGAAACAATACTATGGTTACTTGTGCATAAGATATGGACCTTTGGGGTTGCTAGTATCATGCATATGGGTCCCAGGACCAAGATGATATGATAGCTAATAGATGTACCACATATAACTACTTATGACTTCTGGTTACATATATGAATCTAAATTTGTTTCTAATATGAACTCTAATTTCTAAATCTGTTTAGACATCAATCATAAAACATTTACTCTGTTGTTCTTCACTAGGCTCCAGCTCACTGTATTATTTATGTATGTAGGTAAGCAGAAGCGTGACCAGGTCTAAGCTGCTACTTGGAGAGTTGTTTTGGCCAACCAACCACTATGCCTCCCGAGGAGGTTCTCGTTTTGACGTGGTCAAGTGTTTGTGATCGATGTTCGGGACTTTTGTATTTCTTATATTTTGACTAAATAAGTTTTTTTGTATATTCTATATTTGTGGGATATGATGACGTAAGACCAATGTGTTAGTAACGTCACTAATATGTATATAAGTTTTAAATTTTCATTCCCATATATGTTTACACAGCTCTATGGACGTCATATATTTGTATTTGTTTCCGCTGGCCCCTGTATTTTGTTTAATTCATTTAGAGGCCTTTGGTAATCCCAAGATTACTGGCTGGCTACAATGCTAAACCTACAAGGGCGGGTTTGGGTCGTGACTGCTAATCTCCCTTTGCAAGGCAATGGATGATGTTTTAGATTTTGAGTAGTATGTTGTAGATAATTTTGATTATAATATGTAGTTTGTAATTTTGTTTGTAACTTTTGATTTAATTATTCAATTTTGTTATTGACTTTGTTTTATTTTGTAGCTTTTCCAGAATCAAGTTCATCCTCAAACTTAAATTCAAGTGCAATAACTGTCTAGCATGGAGATGAAGCATAACTTGGTAAATAAGCTCTATTCTTTGTTCATTTTACACTATGTTGTCTGCTTTAATTGTTGTTTATGTTCACTTATTTATCAAACTGTTTATGTTTGCAGATAGTTGATACTTGTTGATAATACCACATTTTTGTTATGGTAGACTGTTGATCATAGTCTTTTTTGTCTATTTTCTATCCATGCTTTCTATTATTATCTTGCTTTAGTTTCTATAGGTGGATGAATGTAATTAAAAATAGTTACGGACTTACAATACTTTGGTTGCTTGGTTTTTTGAAGTTTCTTGGTTGGCAAGTGGGACAAGTGGAAGTAGAGATTTTGTTTTTTTGGCAGCAGCTAAGTGTAACTATATTTTTTTTTTTTTTTTTGCTTTAACTATGAACATGATAGGTGATATTGATGCTCTTGCCAATCAAAAAACTTGATAGTTGATCTGGAGTTAGCTATTTTTATTTATCAATTGGAGGTTGTTGCCAACACAGTTGATCTTGAATTTGAAATTTTCTTGATTGTTTGTGTGCAAAGGCTCAAACCAGTGCTTTTTATCTTAATTTGAAGTTTATGTTTATTTATTTATTTATTTATTTTTGTGCAAATAGATTTAAAACAAGTTGTATCTGAAAATTAATAGTTGATTTTTTTTATTTATTGATTTATTGTTTATTTGAAATTTACAGTTTGTTTGGTTAAAAAAAAAAAATCTTTTTATAATAACAGATTTTAGAATTGTTAATTTATAAATTTAATAATTATTAGTGAGTATGCTTTCAAGTTTCAACTGTAAAATGTGTTATTTTAAGAATCATTAAAATTTTAATTGGGTAATAAAAATCATATAAAAATGTCTGTTTTTAATAAAAATTAGTAATATTGAAGGCCTAGATCTGTAATGGCCCAACTAAATTTATTGTTATAGTCTAACTCGTGAAACCGACCATGTCCGACTGTTAACCCGATTGATCTCGACGGACGATTTCGAACCATTATCTAGTCGAAATGCGATATGAGATGTTTCCACCCGAACCTATTCGGTCGACTACCGGTTGATAGGTCAACCCAAGCAGATCCAACCCGCATGCAGCCCTACTACTAGCCGATCACCTCACCATCCTATTTGGGGCAGATTAGGGTTGTGACATTTGCTCTGATGTTTTACTTTGTTTCTCATTTTCCAATCGTAGAGGTCTTTTCCCATCCAAGTGAGTGGGAAGATCTCGTTAACATTCCCCTCCTTCAATAAGTCTGGGCATATAGAAGTCCTCCCGAGCAGCAAGGCCAAGGTCGTGCCGCTTACATGTTTCTCTCATATATCCCATACTGTAACACAATGGTCTCAATCGACAGCATTCCCTTTAGTGACGACTGTAGCTTTGATTTCTACGTTTTTTCCCATCTTTGGGAGAACATTAAAGAACTAGTGGCCGAAGAGGAGCAGCCCCAAGAAGAATCATCTAATTTTGAGACCACTATCTTCAACAATATGCCACCGAAGAACTTCTTATAGATCGTTGCTACTCGGAAGCGCCAAAAGGAAGGCGAGTTGGCTTTCGCCTCCTAAGCTGTTTTCTGGTTCAACTACTTTTGATTGGCCTTAACAATCGTTGATCATGGTAGTTGACGACGCTCCTCCTTCCTCTACCGTTACTGTTGCTGGGAGCACTACTCCCCTATTTTTGAGACAGAGGTTCGGCAAGCACTCGGCTGATTAATTTGCAGATGTGCAAAAGAAAAGTTGATCAGACCCTTCTCTCGTTCCCGCTGTTGTATCTTCTTCTGCCTCTGCCTCCGAGGTCGCTGTCGTTGGCTTCTTGATTATCTCTCTCTCTCTTATTCTCTCTCAACTCTTAACTCTCTTAATTAATTTTCAAGTCTCATTCCTAAGTGGCAATTACAATTATACAAGAAGATACTTTCATCAAAAGAAACTAATTTTTATATCACATTCGCGAATCGATAATATTATTTATTTGAATTAATATTTATTGGCTACTTTTTTTAATGTTAATTATTTCTTAACATATATTACTTGTTATTGTTTACTCATTATTTTAGTTAATTGTTAGTTAATATATTTTATTTTACTTAAACTACTATAAATCCTAATATTTTTAATATGTATGTTGATGTTAATGAATATGCACTACACGAATCTATTGATTTTCCTTCTACTGGACCTAATATCCCTCTTCTAACAAAAGCATCATCATTTAGGAGTACAACTAGTACTATTTAGGAGCATTTTTGTGAAACCCCGTATTTTTATATAATAATAATATATTTTTTTAATTTTCTTAAATAATTATTCACAATATTTTGAATTTAATAGTCTGTATATTTTTATACTGAACATTTATTTAAAATAAAATAAAATAAAATATTTTTTTGACTTTATATTATCACTCAATATAAATTTCTGAACCTTATGATATTTTTATTATATTTTTCTCTATATTTTTTTTGTGATCAAATTACACTGAAACCTAATATTTTATATACTAAAACCCAAAAATATATATATATATATATACATATTTAATCAGACTCTAATGGAAGTCAATTAGACTAATTAAATTAGGTGGGATTTGAGATTAGATATAATTAACTAATTTTGTGTCAATCAAGACTTAGTAAGAATATGTATTATTTAATTAAATCAATCTTAATCATAAATTAAACTATGGAAGGATAAAAAATTATGGGTGTATATGAAGTGAGGGTGTGCTGAGAAACCCAAGTGTGTGTACAAAGAAATTTGTTTGTGTGTGCATGTGTAAGTGATGTGCTAGAAGCTTGACCAAGGTGCACGTGTGCAATATGTGTCAACAAGAGGGATGTGCTTGTGTGTGTGTGTACATGTAAGTCTTGAGGTGGACTTCAAAAAGAGTGTGCACGTGTGTTATGTTGACAGCAAAGAAGAGAGGTGTATGTGTGTGTGTGTATAACTAAGGAGTTAAAGGTGTATGGGTTAGCAATTGATGGGTATGTGCTGTGAGAGTCCTAAAGAGAGAGAGAGAGAGAGAGAGAGAGAGAGAGAGAGCTGAGAATGAGAGAGAGGGAGTGAAAAATAAGAGAGTATTGAAGCCTATTCAATTTTCTTTGCTAGAAGGAATTTCATGGGAAGCTAAAAAATTAAAGAAAGGAAGATCTTGAAGGCTAATAGGTAAGAAAACCCTCTCAACCTTCTATTTTTTTTTTATATTTGAAATTTCAGATTATATACATATGATAAAATGTTTAAACTTGTAGATAGAATTTTATTTATAATTGTATGAAATTTATGATGGTATATCAAACATTGGTAGTCTGAAAATCATGATAATATCGTGGAGTTTGGACTTGCATGTGTAGTTTATGCCATTAAAAAAAAATTATTGAAGATGTTATTTGGCCCTTTAAATTTGTCAAAAAGTTGTACGAATTTTTAGACAATTTTATACTCAAAATTTGAAGATGATTTCTTCTACAAAGTTGTTTATAATGATGTCTAGTTCATCCACAAACTTTTTCAACAATTATTGAGTTTTGTATGAATTTATACAGATTTTTAACCAAATCTGGAGCTATATGCAGATTTTATTATGTGTTTGAAAAATCATTAAAAATTTTATATTAAACCAAATCTGATAATTTCTAAGCAAAAAATGAAATTTGAGAAGTCTATTTTCATAATAAATTTTTAGATTATGTAATTGATTTATAAATTTAAGTATGGAATTAATTTAAGAAAATGTGATAAATTTGTGTCATGAACATTCTTGGAATTTTTAAGAATTATTTATAATTTATTTTTGGAAACTGCTTTCTGAAAAATGACCATAACCTATTTATTGAGTATTCTGTAGAGTTATATGAATTTTAGAGTTGTATAAGTAATTTAT
Organism: Camellia oleifera; assembly: GCA_022316695.1. Classification (NCBI taxonomy): domain Eukaryota; kingdom Viridiplantae; phylum Streptophyta; class Magnoliopsida; order Ericales; family Theaceae; genus Camellia; species Camellia oleifera. The sequence continues at coordinate 39,199,043 of CM039306.1, forward strand.
TTATAATTTCATTTGCAAGATATACATTCTGAAAATTTTGGCAGATTAAGTAGGATTCAAAAATAAAATAAAATAAAATAAAAATAATCTCTTCAATTGTTTTCTTTGGACTAAAATTTAATATGGTGCTAATATAATCTTGTAGATTAAAAATCCATGCACATGTGTGATTATGATTTATTTCTTCTTTTTGGTATCTACATCATTATTTTATACCATGGTTTAAATAAATTGTTTATTTAAATTTTGTACATTGTTTACTATCGTGTGACATGTGTAATATTTTATGTTGGAAATTTTAATGAGTTGGTAAACCATTATTTGTGATTAAAAATTGGAATTATTGGTGATTAATATCAAAATTTACTGAAATGATTAACGGCATACACAAAGTTAACAATTGATGGTTAATACCAGTTGTTCAGGGTGAGTATTGGTTTTAAAGAGTGTACGAAATTAAGGATTGACGGTCAATACTGGTTGTTGAGGGTGAGCCCTGGTTTTGAGAATTCTCACGTAAATTGTGTTGCGAAACTCTAAGATGGCATGGGACTTATTTGAACCCTTTTCGGTATTCGGTTTTGGAATAAGGGTGGATGTGCAGGTGGCACACAGGGAGGTTACTTACCTCTGGCAGACCGTTTTCTTGGGGCAGACCACGGATGCCATTACTTGGGTATATAACTCCAGACGTGGGCATCCCTGGTAGTTACGGTTGGTAACACTTAAATATTTGACCAAGGGAGGTACTGGCTACATATTTTGTAAAAGCCAAATCACAGTTTGACACACGGCAGAATAAGGGTATTATGGGAAGATAATTCAAGTCTTCGATCCTGATCGAACACGTGGCAATGAACATTGGTTCTCACGTGATCTGAGTAGCACTAGATCAGTAAAGAGATACAAGGTGACGTGGCTTCAACGGTTACTCATATTCAAATTCAAATACAGGAGGGAAGCTCAACTGCAAGAGATGGCGTAGTGGGACTACTTCTAAGGCAGCATGATTAGCGATCATGGAGGAGTAGTTCGACGGTTTGAAGTGCAGTTCAAAGGTCATCTTTGACAAGTATAAATAGCAGGGAAGCCCTCAGAAAAGACCCCCAGACTCAGATCATACAAACCAGTCTTTACTTCATATTTTCTTTTCCAGTTTTACATTTCCTGTACTTTAAATACCTGCACTTTAAATACCTGCACTTTAAATACCTGTTCTTTAAATACCCGCACTGCACTTCGATTCATAGGAGTAGTTTCAAGTAGATTCAAGTAGACTGTTGCTGTAAACCTCTTCGAGGCTGAGTTTGGACTATTGTAAGTGTTCATTTTAATGAAATACTTCGATTGTTTTTCATATTAACTGTTATTTTTCTTAATTTCTCCTAAGTCAAGCCACCAGTAAAAGTCCTCTTCATTGAGGCTGAAAGAACTAAAACACAATCGCCTGATAATTGGTTGGCAATTATAATTTCTGTAAGGACTGATTGATCCTTGCTGGCACGCTCGCATTTACAAAAATACCCTTCGAAAAGCCAAAAAGCCAACATATATTTTTGGCACGCCTAGTGGGACTTGTTAAAATGGCTAGATGAAGACGACAAGGAGAAAATGAACGCTTGGAAGAAGGCGTAGAAGGAGAGGTAGAGATACCTAATCCAGAGGAGAAAGTGGTAACACATCCTGTGGAGACTCCTATGCTATCAGAACCTTTGGTCGAACAGACTAGTACTTCTGGACAAGAACCATATGTTTATAATATTGGACGAAACCAAGGAATTGGACCATCCACCGTTCCATCTACTCAGCCAACAAATCCATGGGATGGCTTGGTAGATGCTATGGGACAACAATTAATGAACACAATGGAAAGGTGGGCAACATCCTTTTTGGATCGAATGAATAACCACCAACCAACAAATACAAGACACACAGAGGAAATTTTAAATGTCCCTCAGCAAAGATTGGCTAGAGAAAAACAGCCTATGCAAGTTAATGGACAATCTAATGGTCAGACTAGTACTCAGAACTATGAAAGACCATCGCCTCAGTCTTGGTATGAACCCATTTTGAGGCCTATAGTAGGCCAAAATGCCTCAGTACTCAACAATGAAGCCACACAAGTTGGTGGATCTGGCCAAGTACAAGAAACTGGCATAAGAATGGTGGCAAATCCCATGTTCGAAGCCATACCTGGCACTAGGGGGTATAATAATCCCTTATTTGAATTTATACCCGGGGGGTTGGAAGGTTTTCCCACAAATGGAAGGGACACAACACCTGTTTTGGCACCTTTCATAGGTCCTTTCGCAGGACAGGCTCAAAGGGGTTACCCATACCCCTAACAGCAACCTGCACCACAGGGGCAACCAGTCCCAAATGTACCACCTTATGGACCAAGAGGACCACAGGCGCAAGTTTGTCCACCAAACCCTGTGTTTGTCCCTCCAGTAGTGGTTCAACAAGCACAAAATATGGTCCCTACGGATCAAATTGCTGATATTGTTAGGGAGATGTGTAGACCGATGGCTCGGGGGGTCCAGACTCCTGTATACAAAAAACCATACCCAGAATGGATAGATAGGGTACATGAATACCCAAGAGGATTCAGAATACCAGATTTTACCCTATTCTATGGAACTGGAAATCAATCAACAGTAGAGCATATTGCCAGATTTGCTGCTCAATGTGGTGAATTCACTAATCATGACTACATGAAACTGAGATTATTTCCAAATTCTCTAACTAGGGGAGCATTTGTATGGTATATCAACCTTACACCTAGCTCTATTCAAACTTGGCAACAAATAGAAGAGGCATTTCATGCCCAATTCTTCCAATCGGAGCTAGAGGTGTCCATGGCAGACTTGGCAAGATTGAGTCAAAGGCCTGAAGAAAAGGCTACTCAGTTTATTGCCAGATTTAAAAGGGCTCGAAATAAATGTAGAGTCATCCTTCCAGAGCCAGAATTTGTAAGATTGGCTCAAAACGGTTTAGAGTTCAGGCTTCGAAAGAAGTTTGACTCAACTGAATTCAGGGATTTGGTCGAATTAACCTATAAGGTGTCTCGATATGAAGCATTACAAGAGAAGGAACAAGATCGAAATAATGCTTCGTATAAGACATATTATAGAGATCCCAATTATGAGATCGATGCAGCAGAGATTGTGGGCAAAGAACTTGTAATCTGTGAAACATTAATTCATAAGGATACAACCATCGACCAGCAGTTTAAAAAGAAAGACTTTCACAGAAAGTACTCTTTCGATTTAACAAAAGCAGATGACATTTTTGATCATTTGCTTGCAGCCAATTTCCTTAAGTTACCAAAAGGAGTAAAACTGCCATCTCCAGATGAACTTAAAGGAAAAGTATACTGTAAATGGCATAATTCTTGGTCTCACTCGACTAAAAACTGCATTGTTTTTCGAGACAGGATCCAAGAGCAAATTCGGAAAGGAAGTTTGAAGTTCCCAGCCAAAACAGAAAAAGCCATGGGGATTGACAGTAACCCGTTTCCAGAAGTTAGAGAAAGCGCGGCTAATGTGGTTGTACCAAACTTCCAGAATCTATCTCTGCAGGAATTGGAAGAGGTCAATGTGCAAATGCATATTGCCAACCAGACAACTGCCAAGAAGGAGACTGGAAACCCACCAGTTATTGGACAAGGTTTCTCACATCAGAAGGAACACTCTGATGAAGAAGTACTGGATGACGATTCCTTGGAAGCAGCTGTAATACAGAGGATGTGTCCCAGATGCAGACTAAGCTACAAATGGTTGAAGGGGCTTCCAATTGATGGGAAGCAATACTATAGGGATGTTCAGAGACGTCCTAAATCAACCAATGCTTACAACAAAAGGCCGTACCCGGCTAGTGATAGGCAGCAACCATTAGTGGTTGAGCCTGCAGTTGACAGAATACATGCTAAAGGCAAGAGGCCCTTGTATGAGTCTAGGCCACTTAACTACTACAGAATGAAGAGCAAACATTCTGAAAGAAGATTGGAGAGGAGTTCAGGTTATGGGACTAAAGCCAGAGATTGGCCCCCTAGACCAACCTCACACAGAACAGAAAATGGCCACCTTCATCAAAGGCCAGAATCAGGCTCAAAACATGAGACCAGAACCAAGCACTTACCTCCACAGCCAGTTTCGAAGATGGCTTCGAAGGTAGAAAAAGGTGATTCAACATCTGAGTCAGTAAGCTCTTGGGTACCTGGAGTTCCAGACTGGTTTGTAATGCAAAACAAACCTAGGGAAGTGTCTGCCAGGAGAGATATTAGAATCCCAGGCAGGATGGTCAAGCCTTCTTTGGTGGCTCCGAACAACTAGGTATTGCTAAAACACCCAAAGACAAAGGAACCAAATATGGTTCCAGTTATTTCTAGATCACAAAGGAGGAAGATTCAGTGCAAGTACACCCAGTACCAGCAAGATCTGAAAGAAAGTGGAGAGAGTTCTTCACTGGTCAAGACAGAAGGAAAGAAAACTTCGAAGTCAGACCATACTCCAAAACCGACTCTACAAAGCAAAGTGGTTTGTAGCAGAGAACAGTTGGCCCAGGTTCATTCTGAACTAAAGGCCAGAGAGAAGTCTAGTTTGGCAGGGTTGGAGAGGGCTCTGATGGAAAGTGATAGCGAAACAGAAGAAGAGATTGGCATGAGCCAAAAGAAGGAAATGACAGAAGAAGAAATGTTCGAAGCCTTCATGGCTGAACAAACATTTCTGACTGAAGAACCAGTTGAGAAGGATCTTTTGAAGGGATCAGTTATCAATGAAGTACCAGAGTGCAGCATGAAGGATGCTGCTGAAGACACTGAGCAAGGTAGCCAAGAGGGGAAGAAGGTACAGCCAGCCATCCAATTTGGCTCATTTCCCCCTGTATCAGTCAATATGGTACACATACTGCCTCATGAATTCCAGGCTGAAAATGAGGACCAGGGTGACCAAGACATGGATCCAATTCCTGTCTCTAGTGAAGAGTCACAAGTGAGTATGGTACAGGATGCTCCTGGAATGGCTACTCCAATGGAAACTGAGTGTGAAAGCGAGGAAGAGGTGAGTATCAACCTCTCATATCCTTTTGAATATCCCTCGAATTCCATGATCCAACATGTCAAGCCTTTGTACATCAAGGCTTTCTTCGATGGGATACAGCTGAACCGAGTCCTAATAGACAATGGGGCAGCGGTAAACTTATTACCGAAATCTTCTTTGAAGAAACTAGGGAAAAAGAATCCCAGGTTGATCCCAACCAGCACAACCATCGCTGGCTTTGCTAGAGATAAACAGATGGCTCAAGGAATTCTGCCCATTAACTTGAGTGTGGGAACCAGGGACTGCATAACAGCATTCTTCGTAATCGACAACAATGCTAAATATAATGCTTTACTTGGGAGAGATTGGATCCACACTAACAAATGTGTGTCTTCCTCTTTGCATCAGAAAATCATGATGGCTTTGGGCAATGGAGAGACAGAGGAAATTGATGTAGATCCTCAACCCTTCATAGCCTGTGCAGACTTTGTAGAGGCCAAGTTGTATATTGAGGGAGTGACACCACTCAGTATACTGAGGAAAGCTGATGGCTCAGCCGAAGTGACGGCTGATGAGGAAGTGACACATCTGAAGCACTTAGTCCAAGAAAGTGCTGATGAAGAGGTTGTCGTGAAAGATGACAATGATGCCTGGTTATAGGCAAAGAGGTGAAGAACGAGAAGCCAAGTCTTTGGCTCTGATTAAATTCTCATCATTGGACGTAAAAGCAATAGTCCAGAAAGTACAGAATCAAGAGAGAGAGGCCATGATAATTGGCTGTAAACAAGAGCAGCAACAGGTCAGAAGTTTGACCCTTGGGAAATACTGTGCATTGGACATTGAAACAAAAGTCCAGGAGATACAGGAAGAAGACGCCTTGTGGACAGATTTTGTCTATGAGGAAGAGGGCAGAGATGTCGAATTAAAGAACCTAGGAGCAGAACAAGGCGAAAAGGTTGCTTCGAAGGTTGAAGAAACCAAAGAAGAAGCTTCAATGGGTTCTCAGACACAAGACCCCTTAGAAGAAGTGAATTTAGGGGAAGGTTCTGTGCAGCAGCCCACCTATATAAGTACTTGCTTGAATGTTATGGACAGAGACCAGTTATTGGTTGTTCTAAAGAAATACAAAGATTGCTTTGCATGGTCTTATAATGAACTACCAGGATTGGATAGATCATTAGTGGAACATAGGCTCCCTATGAAGTCTAATTTCAAGCCATACAAGCAGAAACCAAGAAGGATGAGTCCAGAGATAATTCAGAAAGTCAAGGAAGAAATTCTTAGACTACTCAAGGCAGGCTTTATTAGGACAACCAGGTATGTTGAATGGCTATCTAATATTGTGCCTGTAGTTAAGAAGAATGGCAAAATGAGGGTATGCATCGATTTCAGAAACTTAAATCTAGCAACTCCTAAAGATGAGTACCCTATGCCTATAGTGGATCTGCTGGTAGACAGTTCAGCAGGGCATCAAGTTTTATCAATGATGGATGGCCACTCTGGTTATAACCAAATATGCATTGCAGAGGAGGATATCCACAAGACAGTATTCAGATGTCCTGGGAATATTGGCACCTTCGAATGGGTTAAAATGCCATTTGGTCTGAAAAATGCTGGGGCTACATATCAGAGGGCTATGAACACTATCTTTCATGATCTCATTGGAGGGTATCTAGAGTGTTATATTGATGACATTGTGGTGAAATCCCAGTCCATGGAGGAGCATTTGTTTCATTTAGAAGCAGCTTTCGAAAGAATAAGGAAGTTCAAGTTGAAACTTAATCCTCTTAAGTGTGCTTTTGGTATATCATCTGGAAACTTCTTGGGTTATGTAGTGCACAGGAAAGGAATACAGATTGATCAGAATAAAGCTAAAGCCATCATTGAAGCTAGGCCTCCATCAAGTAAGAAAGAATTACAAAGGTTCCTGGGACAGGTTAACTTTCTTCGAAGGTTCATTTCTAACACTGCAGGGAAGACTAAAGTATTTTCTTCCTTGTTAAGACTAAAAGATGAAGAGGAATTTGTATGGACAGTAGAGCATCAAAGCGCTTTCGAAGGTATCAAAGCCTACTTGGCCAACCCTCCAGTGCTGATGTCACCAAAGGGGAACAAGCCTTTAAAGTTGCACATAGCTGCAGCAGAAGATTCATTGGGAGCTTTCTTAGCCCAAAACAACGAAGAAGGCAAAGAGCAAGCTATTTATTACCTTAGTAGGTTTTTAAATTCTTGTGAATGTAAATATTCAGCTGTTGAAAAGCTGTGTCTTGCTTTGTATTTTGCTGCAATGAAATTAAGATATTATCTTTTACCTACAACTGTCTTAGTAATTACAACCACAGATTTGGTTAAATACATGTTATCTAGACCTATGTTGAGGGGAAGAATTGGCAAGTGGATACTAGCCTTATCAGAATTTCATCTAGAATATGTCCCTCAAAGGGCAGTAAAAGGGCAAGTTTTAGCCAATTTTCTGGCAGATCATCCATCTCAAACAGAAAGCCAAGAGATAATGGAGCTTGGTATGGCTAATGTTGAGCCATGGCAGATGTGGTTTGATGGATCGAAAGCCAATGGCTTAATTGGAATTGGTGTTGTGATTAAATCTCCACAAGGGGTAGAAACCACACATGGTTTCAGAGTGGATGAAGCCACTTGTTCCAATAACCAGGCCGAATATGAAGCCTTAATAGTGGGACTAGAAATCCTCATTGGATTACAAGTACATGCAGTTGACATATTTGGGGACTCTCAATTGGTGGTTAACCAAGTGAAAGGGATTTTCAAGTGTCAAAGCATAAGCATCCTACCATATTATGTTGTTGCATTACATCTGCTTTCTCAGTTTCAAATAGCAAATGTAACCCATGTTCCAAGATTCTTGAACAATAGAGCTAATGATGTGGCTCAAAAAGTTTCGAACTTCAAGAGAAGGGATAATACCCAAAGGGACATAAGCCAAACAACATATCAGAGATTAATACAACCTTTGAATAAAAGGAATGTGATCTTGGAAGTCAATCATAATGACTTACAAGAACAAGATTGGAGACATCCAATAATGCAGTATTTGGCTGGTCCATCTTCGAAGGCCAGCAGAAGAGTCAAATTGCAATCCATGCAATATATGGTATATGGTAATGCTCTTTATAAAAGGAGGGGAGATGGCTTATTACTGGAATGTTTAGGCCCAAAAGAAGCATTAACAGCTATGGCTGAGGTTCATGAAGGCATTTGTGGTGCTCATCAACCTGGTGTGAAGATGAGATGGTTGCTTCGAAGGCATTCCTACTATTGGCCAACTATCCTTAAAGACTGCATAGAATATGCAAAGGGTTGCTAGGCATGTCAAAAGCATGGTACAATAAGGCATGTGCCCATAACTGACCTACATGCAGTAGTGAAACTTTGGCCATTTAGAGGATGGGCCATGGATATGATAGGAAAAATACACCCACCTTCTTCGAAGCATCATTGTTTCATTGTAGTGGCTACTGATTACTTCACTAAGTGGGTCGAAGCCAAGCCATATAAGGCTGTAGACCAAACAGAGGTCATTGGGTTCATTAAAGACTTGATCCATAGATTTGGCATCCCACAAACCATTACTGTAGATAATGGGACTGTGTTCGATGGGAGAATGGTGAAGTCCTTTGTGGCAGAATTTGGAATTAGCCTTGTTAATTCCACACCCTATTATGCACAAGCCAATGGTCAAGCTGAATCATCCAATAAATCCTTGAAAAAAGGTATACAAAAGGTTGTGGAGGATAATCCTAGGGATTAGCATAACCTTTTGTTGGATGTTTTGTGGGCTTACAGAACCTCCTCAAGGTCAAGCACAGGAGTTACTCCTTATGCCTTAGTTTATGGGCATGATGCAGTTTTACCTGTGGAAATTAATGTTAAATCTTTGAGGGTAAGATGCCAAGATCAGTTAGATCCTGAGCAGTACCATCAAAGTATGTGCTTGGAATTAGAAGGCATAGATGAAGCCAGAATTTTGGCATTAAATAGCATTCTTTTCCAAAAGAAGAAAGCAACCAAGAATTATAATAAGAAAGTCAAGCACATTGGTTTCGATGAAGGTGATTTGGTATGGAAAACAATACTCCTAATAGGAATTCAAAGCCACAAGTTTGGCAAGTGGTCACCTAACTGGGAAGGACCATATCAAATTCATAGAGTTCTGCCTTTTGGGGCGTACCATTTGAGGAATTTGAATGGGTATGTACATCCCAAAAAGATTAATGGCAGATATTTGAAGCCTTATTTTCCAACCATTTGGGAAACACAAGGAGTAAAATAAACATTAAATACAAAAACATAAGACTGCTCGAATGATAGACAAAAATTTGTTCTTTTATAAAGAATTGAGTACATTGTGCCACAAATTGGCCCAGAAATCATTACAATGTCTTAATTGTTTTTGAACAGTAGATTTCCTATTACTAAGTGATGGAAACAGTTGAATAGCTACAGCCATGTCCTCTTTTCGATCAGCTAGCCCTTGGTTAGTGATGTGCAATTTGGTATCAGTTCGAACCAAGGCTTGGTTTACTGCAGCTAATTCCTCTTCAAGCTGAGCTTTCTTCTCCAGCAGTTGGACTCGAAAGTAGGAGGCAAAAGAGTGTTGTTCTTTCAGAGTTGATATTTCAGTATGCACTTGAGAAACAAAACTCTAGCCCCTAGCCAGCTTCTCATCCGCAGCCTTAGCAGCATAACAAATGTTGAGATAGAAGTCGACAGTAGCTGCTGCCTAAGATAGATGACTTGAAGCATTCATGCCAGACTACTCAGCAATTTTGCAGCATTGAAGGAACCCATTTTTGATTATTGGCCTTTGCAGAGCCTCGAAGGGAATCCTTGAAAAAGAAATTAGCAGTTCTAGGCATGTGTCCATGTCTATCAAAGGTGCAGAAGGCTTGCTGCTGAAGGAAGAACTCTCAAAAATCTCTAGCAAGGAGTCAGCCAAGACTAATGGCTCAGCTTCAGCATTGAATGATGGAGAAGTAGAGGATATGTCGAAGAAACTAGCCAGCCTGGCTTCAAAGATGTCTACCTCATCCATAGACATGAAGGGTGCAGAGAGTGTTGTGGTGAAAAGCCCAAAGGATTGCATGGGGATAGGAGAAGTGAAATGAGCATCTTTGGCAGCCTCTATGGTCTTGGCCACCAATGAATCAAGAGAAGAGGGGCTGGAAGTAGGCAAATGTGATGAACTATGAATTGGAGGACTACCAGCACCATCTGTAAAGGAATCAACTGCCATCAGAGATGGAGTAGCACTTGGAATTTCTGAGAAGAAAGGAGGAAGAGCAAGGCTCAAAGAAGAACTAAACTGAGGCAGATCAAAAGTCAAAAAAGGGAGATATGGCTCTAAGCCAAGGAAAAGAGACGCAGGGATGCTTGGACTCAAAGAAGGTATATCGAATATAGGCTTGGAGAGTGGGAGCATGATTTGGATGGTTTTCACATGTTGCATCTGGTCAACTTCAACTAAAATCGAGGGAGGCCTCGCTGGGAAGATGAATACAGTAGCTGTTGCTGCAAGAGGAAGAAATACAAAAGACTGTCAAAATTCAGTATTAAAAGTTGACAAAGGAAAAACAACGGAAGTGTGAAAGAAATTACTTGATCCAGTGGTATTAGTACTGATGGGAGAGCTGCGAAGGGAGTAATGTTCAGCAGCCTGTTGCCTTCTTACTATTTCTCTTTGTAACACATCAGCAGCAGCAGCTTCTTCTCTTAAAATTTGTTGCTGCCGTCTCCTTTCAGCCCTTTCGAAGACAATTATGGCCTTGGAATGTTCTTGGTCTACGGCCTTGGCAGCTGCCTCATGAGAGGGATCTTCAACCAAGACAGTAGTTGAAACAGTCACTTTCCTTCTCTTTTCTATTGCTTGGGCAATTGTCTCGGAATCAGAGTCCTCAGTAAAGTAAGAAGGAGAGACAGTAATCTTTCTTCTTCTCTTTCTTTGAATTGGCATTGTCTGTTCTTCAGATTTTTTCTCAACTTCTGCAAACTGAGATTCAGAAATAAATTCCTTCTCTACCTCCCTAACGGTTGTTTCTTCTTGAAACAAGTCAGTCATTTTTTTCCTTTTTGTCAAAGGTGACTCGTGTTCTGGGTCTGTTTCTCTTTCTTCTTCTTCTTTTCCTTCTGGTACCTCAGTTGTTTTTTCAGAATCAAGCAGTCTTCTCTTCTTTTGCTGCTGATCACCTTCACAAAAAAATATATATAGAAACAAAATAAGAATAACACAATCAGCATTGTATAGGAAGTCGAAAGAGAGAAAACAAAGGCATATACCTTTCTTTGAAGCAGCCCGAGTGGCTTTCGAAGGAGTTGATGTAGCAGGAATGGACTGGGTTGTAGGAGGCACAGTGGAGGAAGGGACAGTTTCAGCTCCCTTGGGATTGGCCACATCTAACACCTCCAGTAGGTTTTGAGGTGAAATGGCTAAATAGATTTTCATATTATTTTCCCACCAATTTTGGTATCTCTTCAATGCGGTACCTTCAGGAATGAAAGGGGTGTACTCAAAACTAGCCAAGTCATCTATGAATTTGAAGGTTGCCTCCTCCAGCCTTGACTTCCTAACCTTCAGATCTCTCCTGGTAAGGCTCAGATTGGTGATGCTGCAGAGAGGTATTGGGACCCCTTGTGTGAAACCAAATTGTCTAGCAAATTGAGCAGGACAATAAGGCTTAGCTATACATTTATAAGCTCTGGGGCTCGTGGTCCCGATAAACAGCTCCCTAGGAAGCAGAAGGGAGACCCATATGTCCTTGTGAATAGGCGAAGCACAGAGCCTGTCACTTAAGAAGTGACTCAACCAAGTTGGACCTATGTTGGTCTCGAAGGGACGAAAACGGTGAATAAGAAGGGCGGCTGGTAGTTGATGGAAGAAAGAGAAATACAGCCTTGTACTTCTCACATTCCACGTCAATGAGCCTTTTCAAGGCTACGGATGAGCTCACACGCTCTATGATTGGCACTTCTGGTGAAGAAGAAGCCATTGATGGTACGTTTTTCGAAAAAGAATGGGGGAAGTAAAGAGGAGTGAAAGATATGAGGGTTTGTGCGTTAAAAGAGCAAGGGATTTCAGAAACACGAAGCAAGAGGGTTTTAAAAAAAAGGCTTTTGTGTCTGGAAATATATTGCATAAGTCGTTAAGTACTAAAAGTACGAATACGAGGAGTCTCTCCAATATTGATAGTTTTGGAGGGAAAAAGCACATTCCGGATGTTGACGCCAGCTTCGAAGCAAGATATTTGGCTTCGAAATGAGATTTTGGCGCCAAAAAATCAAACAACAACGGCTTCGAAGTACACAAGCCAGTTTCGAAGCGTACTACATGCTTAAAAATGCTAGAATGCTCGAATATTGGTCCACTTCAAAGGGTTTAAAGACCTGTTTGAGGGTTATTAATCAAAGTAACGACCTTCGGAGCAAATCCTCGGATCCTTTAAGGATGAGGAGCACTGTTCGAAGCATTAAAACTAATCGTTGGTTTTTATATATATAAGAAGGAATTGCTTTTGAACCAAAACAGTATGGATTACTCTTCGAAGCAAAAATGGTCAATTTGAAATTGATTGGCTATATTAACCATGACCATATATTGGTTATAGTTAGTTTTGAGAGGTAATGTGGTTAAAATTTAAAGCATTAATTCCAGATGATATCAGCCAGAATTGTCAACTTTACTCCATAAATTGGAAAAAAGACATGTTGGTTCTTTTAGCGTTTCATTAAACAATTGAGTCCCGATTCGAAGGATGAGATTGTGCAATTCGAAGCTATGAGTTGGCTTTTAAAGACAAAAGGAAATAGAGTCAAACAATGTCAAATACAGAAGGACTTTGTTTGTATTAAAGCCAAGACAATTACATTAAGTAACCCTATCTGGGTACAAATTCAAGCTCATAAAAATAAGGAATAGAATAAATAACAAGATCATGAAATTTTGTCCAACAATGATCAATGAATGTTTGTTCTTTCTTTATTATATCTTCTATCTCCTCTAATGTTGGCTGCATAAGTTGGTGTGCTCTCACTTCATAGTAGAGCTCATCAGCCTTTATTTCGAAAGCCTCTTTCCTCAATTTTTGTTCCAACTCATCTATAACCAAATCATCCCAATACGCAGAATCTTTATTTTTGAAGTCATCGAACTCTTCGATGAAGTTCTCTGCTTCGTACTGGGCATGAATTCGGAGAGACGAAAGTTGATCCAAAGATTGGATGGTGACCTTGGAATTCTGATGCCAGTGGAGGAGCACCAGAAGTTGGTCCAGGAACATGTGAAGTTCTGCTTGGGCAATGGGATTAAGGACATGGCCCCTAGTCAGAATATCACAAGCCCATCGAAAGTTCTTGAGAGGGATGTCATCCTCAAGAACATTGAAGGGCAAGTGAGAGAAAGCCGCAAGCAGAAGTTGAGCTTGTTCTCGCTCAGCTGGAGTTGGGGATGATGGAGGTTTGTAAGGTGGAAAGATTTTGTCCATGGGAAGGGCAAGCCTTAGTTTCTCTGTCCAGGAAAGAGTGGGAGGAGGAGAAGGAGTAGATGGTTCTGCTTCAGAAGATGGAGAAGGTGTGGATGATTCTATTCCAGAATGTGGAGAAGAAGGTGTGGATGCTTCAATTTCAGAAGATGGAGAAGAAGAAGTGGATGCTTTTGTTATGGGAGATGGCACGGGAGCGGAAGGAACAAAGGCATTAATGTAGTCAAGCCAGTCAGAAGAGCAAATCTTCGCCTTCTTGGCTAAAAATGAACGGCTGTACCCTTGTGATTCTTCCAGACGCCGGGCAGTGTGTATTATCTTTGTGGGCATAGAGGATGTGTACCAGGCCACAAGCAGATTCTCCTCCAAACTACGTCGAAGGTCAATGGGCACATAAGGATAGACCACCGAGCTTTGAGCGTAAGAAGGAAAATCTAAAGGGTTAACGAACTCAACAAAATGGTGATTGATTCGTTCCCTCAAGTCCCAGGACTCAGGTGCTGACCAGTTTGTCCATCCGGAAACCCCAGAAGATGAAGAAGTTGTAGCTTCATCCCAAGTAGAGGTTTGTGAAGAAGAACTTCCTAAGTCCATATTTGCAACTTGTTGAAGCAAAGGCTTGATAATAGTTCGTTCAAAGTACAAGGGGAGTTTAGAGGAAGAACTTCTTGTATCTGTAAATTTGTAAACCGAAGGATTAAGGGCAATGTGTTCGTAGTCCAAAGGTTGATAATTTGCAAAAGCCTCCATGACCTGAATATAGAATGGCGGGTAAAGGTGGCTAATGAATGCATAGAGATTCTTTCGAAGGGAAACAGCATTACTCAATGGCTCTTTGTATGCTTAATCAATAGAGTGAGAAGTTGATTGAGCCATAGTCCGTTTGAACGCTAAAGGTATTGGGATGTTCAATAAGTTGAGAGTTAATGCAAATGATCACCAAAATTGGTGACGGTTGTGTTTCCTGAAGATGGATTCCATGCACGTTCCAAAAGCGCGGGAAAAGCTTTTGATCCACTAATATCTCTAAGTATTGGGTATATTAGTGCGGGGGGTAATGTTGGCTATATATTTTGTAAAAGCCAAATCATAGTTTGACACGTGGCAGAATAAGGGTATTATGGGAAGATAATTCAAGTCTTCAATCCTGATCGAACACGTTGCAATGAACATTGGTTCTCACGTGATCTGAGTAGCACTAGATCAGTAAAGAGATACAAGGTGACGTGGCTTCAACGGTTACTCATATTCAAATTCAAATACAGGAGGGAAGCTCAACTGCAAGAGATGGCGTAGCGGGACTACTTCTAAGGCAGCATGATTAGCGATCATGGAGGAGTAGTTCGACGGTTTGAAGTGCAGTTCGAAGGTCATCTTTGACAAGTATAAATAGCAGGGAAGCCCTCAGAAAAGACCCCCAGACTCAGATCATACAAACCAGTCTTTACTTCATATTTTCTTTTCCAGTTTTACATTTCATGTACTTTAAATACCTGCACTTTAAATACCTGTTCTTTAAATACCCGCGCTGCACTTCGATTCATAGGAGTAGTTTCAAGTAGATTCAAGTAAACTGTTGCTGTAAACCTCTTCGAGGCTGAGTTTGGACTATTGTAAGTGTTCATTTTAATGAAATACTTCGATTGTTCTTCATATTAACTGTTATTTTTCTTAATTTCTCCTAAGTCAAGCCACCAGTAAAAGTCCTCTTCATTGAGGCTGAAAGAACTAAAACACAATCGCCTGATAATTGGTTGGCAATTATAATTTCTGTAAGGACTGATTGATCCTTGCTGGCACGCTCGTATTTACAAAAATACCCTTCGAAAAGCCAAAAAACCAACAGGAGGGTTTCAAATTAACCGTTGCCATACTTAGTGGTTGGTAAGTTAAATCTCTTTGGTGAGATTTCGAGTGTCACCTAATTTATTAAAATTATTGAAATTATTCTAATGGTTGTAATTTATGTTTACAATTATATTGTTATCTCATGTTTAGAACCTCATTATTTTTCTCTTAAAAAAAATGGTAGGTTGATTATGTTTTCTTACTGTGTTGCAAAACTCATGGCATATATTTTTGTTGCCCTAGCGTTTTATGCCAGGTTTTGGCGAGGAAATAATCGAAGTTGAAATGGAGTTGACGCTAACGTAGAGCCTTGGCTGACTTGAAATCATAGCTAAAGTCGAATAACTTTATTATCCTATATATTAGCTATTAAGGACCTTATAATTTCATTGATGTTGTATTTGGATAATGTTAAGTTTTGATTTAATATTATTTGAACCTTTGGTTATGTACGAGAGTTGGAATGCCCTATTAAGATGTCAACTTTTTAGTTTATTAAGTCATTTTGTTTATTTAATTTCCCTTGATGTTTCAAAAAAAATTTGGGGCGTCACAATTTTGAAAGAATATCTTTAAATAATTCTGATGGTACAACCATATGGAAAGCAAAATATAAATATAGTGTTGCATCTGCAAGATGTACTAATCATTTAAAAAGGCATTCTAATAAAAATTTACAAAGTCAATAACCTAATATTAGAACTCAAATGTAATTAGGGGGTTCATCAACTAGTAATTTACAAACATTTTCATATAATCCTACATGTATACAAAATGCTATAGTTGATTATATTATTAAAAAAAAACATTTTTACTAGTAGTGAATGTCCCCATTTTTAGAAATGATTCACGGAGGTTTTGCATTGCAATATCAAAGTTTTTCAAGAAATACTACTAGAATCAGAATTTTAAACAAATTTGATAATATTAAAAGTGAATTATTTGACATTTTTTAAAATTTGAATACAAGAGTTTGTTTAACATTTGATTTGTGGTCAAATAATGGTTTACAATATCAATGTATCACTGCACATTTTATTGATAATGATTGGAAACTAAATAAAAAAATCATTTTATTTAGATTAGTTGAACTTCTACACACTGGTCATTCACTTGGGATAAAAATAAGAAATGTATCATATGAGTAGATTTTGCAAAATAAAATATTTACCATTAATGTAAATAATGTATCATATTACAATCAGACTGTAGCATTTGAAATCAACTTTACAATTACTTGTTGATGGTGATTTATTTCCTAGTTGTTATTGTACTCATGTTTTAAACACTATTGTTAAAGAAGCTATGCATGTATATGAGACTCTGTGTTAGTAATAAAAAATGCAGTTCATACTATTATGTCCTCTGTTAATCGAATTTTAGAATATAGAAAAATTTGTCAACGAGAAGGTACACCATTTACAAAATTAATTTTAGATATAAACAACAGATGGAATTCAACGTATAACATATTAAAGAGAGCTTGTAAACAAAAAAAAAACAATAGATTTATTTTTTGCAACAACAGCAATAGGAGGAGTACTGACTCCCACAAAACATAATTGGCACTAAGTAGACTTATATATAGATTTTTTAAATGTTTTTGACACTGTAACAAAATTATTTTCTTATATATATATTCTTACTTCACTCTTTGTTTTACATATATTAGCAGAAATAATGAAAGTTTTTACAAAATATATGGGTAACGAATATTATATAACCATTATTACTGTAATGAAAGCAAAATTTGATAAATATTTTGATCCATTGCTTCATTTTTTAAGTTTAGCCATAATAATTGATTCTAGGTATAAAGAAATTGGTTTACAAGAATTTTTAAATCGTATTTTCACTGATCAAGAACAACTTGCCCCTATTATGAAAATAAGTAAAAAATTATTTGAAGAATATAAGGAAGCTGTGTCTACAAAGAATAATGCTAGGGATATTAAATTTTTTATCAAACACATGACCAAATGTCTGACATGGGTTGTGAGACATTTGGTCATTTGTTTGATAGAAAATTTGAGGCCTATAACATTTACAAATAGAGATAGAAGATTAAGTGTTTTTTCAACAATAAAAAGTATAAAAATATCTCAAAATACAAGAGTAAGCGTTTTTTCAACAATAAAAAATAGAAGAATATCTCAAAATATAAGTGTAATAAAAAGAGGGCTTGAACATGGAACTAAGTGCATAAAAAGCAAGCACTCTAACCACTAAGCCATCAACATAATTGTTGACAATGTAATAAGTATGTATATATATTCAATATTATCGTAATTATTTTTATTAAAAATCAATGTATAGAAAACGTAAAATAAATTCTAAGAAATATATATATATTTTTTTAATTGTTTATTTTTTTTTAATTTTAATATCTATATTTTTTATACTAATAAATCTTAATATATTTATGACATCACGGTTCAATTCCAGTTTATTGACCATTAAACCAGTGACCTGTCCACCCGGTTACTTTTTCGGTTTGCTCACCGATCTAATTTTCAAAACATTGTTAAGAAGAAAAGATAATTACTCATTTTTATGGGTTAGGTTTTCATTTTCTTCATATTCCACTGTCATTAACAGTGTGTGCGATACGATTCAGACGGTTTGAGTATAAAATTTTAAACCAAACCGTGAATGGCGGATTGGCAAATAATCAAATCGTTGTTTGAGGCGGTTTTAATTTGCTAATTGATTGAAGAATAATCTTAAACAATTGTCAAACATTTGCATAATATATATAATACAAATTTGCATAATATTTTTCATATATATAACTATTGATTTGCAATAAATTCCATATCTCAAATATCTCTTACAGTAATTTTTACTTTGATATTTTATTAGAGGTTAAAAAAAATATATTATTAACTATAGTGAAATGGAACGGTTTCGAAGACGAATTATAAATTTTAAATCGCGGATCAAATTAACCTGTGGTTAGTGAACGAATCGCTGCATATTGGGCAATATTTTACACAGCTCTAATCATTATAAATAAGCCCATGTCTATATGCTATTGGATTTAAAAGCGAGGAAATTTAATTTTCTCCCCCAAACTATACTCATTTGATCAATTTTACATCCGAACTTTTGATATTGTCAATTTACCCCATAATCTATTTAAATTGTGATCAATTTGCCCCCTACTATCACATTTAAACGAAAAAATATTTAAAAAAAATTACATTTTGGTCCCAAATTTTAAATTATAAATTCAAACTCATCATCTTTTATCAAAATATACTCTCTCTCACCTTTGTATCTTTGCAACTCCTTTTGCCACCATCGTCGGTGGCTAACCTCCTCCTCCCTCCACCACTGCAACCCCTCCTCCAACCCTCCCATTCTACTTCCAGTTACCCTCTTTTCGCTACCCGATCCCCTCCTCGTTACCACCCCAGCACCACAACAGTATGCATCGGTCATCTTTGAGAACACCCCAATATCACATGAGTTCTCAAATTGAATTCCTGTACAAAACCCATGTTCAATTCAACCAAGCATAATCAAGCTAAATTGAAATTTAGTAACTGAGATCAATAATACATCTATATATATAGAGTGGTGTGAATGACTTACTAGTTTCCATGATGGGAAGAAAATTTGAATTCCTGTACAAAACCCATGTTCAATTCAACCAAGCATAATCAACTACAATCAATAATTCATCTATATATATAGAGTGGTGTGAATAACTTAAATTTGCCATGATGAGAAGAAAATGAACAGAACAAAGACGGGAGTTAGAATTATAGAATCTACAAGAGAATGAAACACATAGAACTAAAAAACCCAACAAATTAATAGGAAAAATTGTAGAATAATAGGATTTGGGAATGAAAATCAACATTTATACAATACTAATGCAACAACAACATTCTTAATTAGACATATCAATATATACATATACATATACATTTATTATTGTATGGATTACCTGGGAGATATTGTTGTGTAGAGAAAGAGTTGTATTTCACTAATGTTGTATTTGGTTGAAGAATTTGGGAATGGATTTAGAAAAGGAAAGGGAAAAGGTAAGTAAAATATGAATAAAATATGTCTCTATTTCACTTAATTTCATACATCTTGTCCCTTTTCCTTTTCAAATCCCTTCCCAAATCCCTTAATCAAACGCGTAATGGATATAGAGAGAGAAAGCAATAGAGAAACCCCTAATTATACATATCAATATATACATATATGTATGGATTAGTCTGGAGATATTGTTGTACAAAGAAAGAATTGATTGAGAGCTTCACCTTGTATTTCACCAATGGATATAGAGAGAGAAAGCAAGAGAGAGTGGTAGCTCTGGTTGGTTTTTCTTGTTCTTCATATATCCATTCCTTAAAACCTTAGCTTCTCTAAACTAAACTCCATCCAGTTCTCACCCATCTCGCTTTTTTTGATCTGTTTGGTCTCAATGTATGATTCAGATGACTCTTTTGTTTGAAATGTTTTCTGGGTTTCGCTCTGATTATTTTGATTTCACTTGGGTTGTTTCCAATTTCAATGTCGTAGTTTCTACAACCACATCACTTGTTTTCTTGTCTAAAAAATATTGTCTTCTTTGGTTGCATTTGAGCACCCCCGAATCAAAGTTTCAAACACAGTCTGTTCTTCTCTCTCTTTCTCTATCTATCTCTATGTGGGTAAGCTCTGTTTGGTTGCTATGAAAATGGAGAGAAAATGAGTAAAATTTTGGATCTTTCTACTGAATTGAGTGAAGTAGTAGAGTATTAGACTAGTTGAGTGGAAATTTGGAATTCAAAATTGAACTTTCCCTCTTTGTTTGCATTTTTTTCTTTTCCCTTCTAGAAACCAATTATGAAGTAGTGCTGTGAGTTTTGTTTTCATGATTGATTGAAAGAAATACCCTCAATAGTAGTAGTTAAATGCACTTTGTTGTTAGTGGTATTTTCATTTCATGATTGGAAGGGAATGGGGCAGCGGGAAATGGGTGATTGAAGGCAGAAGAATGAGGGCTAATCACAGGCGATAGTGGCTAGTGGGGTTGTAGAGCTATAGAGAGGAAAGAGAGTGAGTTTGGATAAAAGATAGTATGAATTTATAATTTGAAATTTAAGGTCAAAATATAATTTTTTTTGTTTTAAATACGATGATAAAAAACAAATTGATCACGATTTCAATAGATTAAGGGTTCATTTGTTTTGGGAGATGGAGGAAGGAATGTAATTGAGATGGAGGTGAGACTCACTAATAATGTATTTGTTTTAGGAGGTGGAGAGGAGATTCATAAAACCCTTCAGATTAGAATGGGCCTTGGATGTTGGGCTTGAAATGAAAACCAAAGACTTGGTATTAGAAAATTAGGTTGCGTTTGGTAAAGTTTTGTAAATATGATTTGAGAGTGTGAGTTGTATTTTGAGTTTGTGAGTTGTGGAATTATGATGTGAGTGTAGAAAATGTGTTTGGTTATGATTTTTGGATAGAGTGTAAAATTGTGTTTTGAATTGTATGTGGAATTAAGTTCTGAAAGTTTGATGTGACATGTGAAATAAGAAAATTTGTTTGGTGATGAGTTTTCAAAATAGTTTTCAAAACTTAATTCAACCTATTAATTTTGAATCAAACACACAACTCATATATCAATATCCGAATTTTTTTATCATCAGTCATAACCAAACTATTTTTAAAATACTCAAATAAAAAAATGATTTTTTTTTCAATTAATTGTTTTTAAGTAATTTTTTTGAATAATTTTTTTTTCAAATAATTTTTTTTTAAAATAACTTCTATGTCAATTATCTTGTGTCAATTAATTTTTTTGTGAATTCATTTTTTAGGCCTATACAAACATTTTGTACAATATGTTTTTAATATTTTTAAAAAATTTTGTTGAAGTCAACAACTTTGGAGAATACATATTGATAAAAATTAACAAAAATCAGTGTGTTTAATATTTTTAAATACAAACCAAAACGTAAACGTTACCAAACATTATCAATATTTTTTCATTTATTACATTTTATTAATTTAATAAAAAAAAAATCGTTTCTTTTTGTTGATGCATTATTGTACTTTGGCTGTCACCCACCCGTGAAGGTCATATAATTGGGGGGGAGTGATAATTGTGTGCAAAATGACCAATTCGTCCCTTTTGATTTGAATGGCAGGTTGTTATATAAGAACAAAATGAAAAAGATAATACTGTAATTTCACTCAACCAATACACCTATCCCTCCTATCCTGGGTGTTTGTTCAACATTATGCGATAAAGGAAAATAAAGAAGAAGCCAAAAACCTGCACACATAGTCAGTAATCAATGTACGGATGAAATTAAAAATAAGTAAGGAAAACAAAAAAAAAAAATCAATAAGAAATGAAAAGTAAATAAGAAAAAAAAAACAAAAAAAAAAACCCTTCAGGACCTTCTGAACCTCAGCCTTTATATAAGTCATTTGAGTCTGCATTTGTTTAACCACACTATCTTCACCATCTCATTCCAACACCTTCAACAACTCCATCACACTATAATATTAACTACATTCAGTGTACATATCCGTGTGAAGGAAGAGAGAAGAGGTTAGTTTGAAATAGCTTCAGAGCTGAGTTGCAAGAAGGCGAATTGCAGGCAAAGAATCACCATACGGGACAACTGGCCGGTCATCCCGCCGGTCCTCCGGTTCAGCCACCAGTTCGCCTACCTCACTCAGTTTCGCTATCTGTTGGTCACCTTTTAGCAGAGGCTCAGTATCCCTATCTGTTCCTTTTTTTCACGCCAACATCATATATTTTACTATACATTTTTCTTAACTTTTGTAGTCATCATGCCGAGAACAAAAAGAGCGAGACCCGAACATGGCGAAACCTCTAACCCTGTACAACGTGAACCACAGCAACAACATCATGACTATCCAACTGTTGATTTTCTCACATTTTATCATGAACAAGCTTATTCAAATTTCGTTAATCGACCAATTGTTACGAGGAGAAAGGTAAATCTACCTTTTCAATATGATCCACTGTTGCTTGGCAGATTGGATACAATGGGATGGTTACCTGTAACTAATTTACCACATAAGGTATATTCCCGTCTTGTACATTTATTTTACCTTCACTTGACATTTGCTGAGGAACAAGTGGAACTATTCAGTCTGACCTCTTATGTGAAGGGGAAAGTAATCACACTCAACCCCCGCACTTTCGCACAAATTATTGGAGTTGAAACAGGAGATTTGCAATGCCATTTTCAAACTGAGGCTCAGTTAACTAACATTGTTAATGATCTAACTGAGATTTATACTACAATTTGTGAGAGCCGATTCACCGGCACTAATTTACAAGCAAGACATTTAAAACCTTACCTTCGTATTCTTCATCGATGGATAGTTGAAAATGTCACTCCCAAAAAAGACATTCTGATGTTGTTCCATATTTTAATGTTTATTTGTTATATTGTTTTGAAACTGGACAAAAATTAGATTTATGCTTCATATTACTGAGAGAAATGATAGTTGCAAAACTTGGTACTCTAAGTGGCCGGTTACTACCTTTTGGAGCTTTGTTAACCAAAATTTTCAGAGCGCATCATGTCAACTTTAAAGGTGAAGTAGATGTGAGAATCACTTCACCAATTTCTGAGTACACATTGACACGAGCTGGTGGTGCTAAAAACTTACTGGGCTCTATTAATTTTGAAAATGAACCAATACCTGATGAGGAATTACCAATGACAATGCCATGCCACCAAATGAACGACTCCAATACTGGACTAATTATTTAGCGTTGCAACAAGAATGGTACAATCAGCGCCTACAATGGGAACAACAAATGGCTAATCAAGTCAATACATTGGGTACTCGGTTCGATGAATTTGCCGCCGCTCAGAACTCACTAATTCAACAATTTGGTGAATTTCGTGTAGAATCAAGGAGACGTGATGAAGTGACAAGGAATCGCATTGATCAAATTGACCATTGAGTCACTCAGGTGTACCATCACTACTTCCCTCCACCTCCACCTCCACCACCACCTGACAATGATGCTTAACTTGTTTTGATGAGCATTTAAATGGTTCATACATGCTGTGGTTGCATTTTGTTTTCATATTTTATTGTGGTTATTTTGTTTTCTCATTTTGTTGTGGTTATTTTATTTTGTTATTTTGTTGTAATCTTTTGTATTCACGTAATGAATAGTCAATTTTTTTTCTGCACTGTAAAATTAACCAGTGACAATGTTATAACAATCTGTGAATTATATTATGAAATTTTAAAAAAAATTCGTACAAAAATTAATAAAAAGAAATTAATAAATGTGTAACAAATCCTTCATTTCAATAAAATGAAAAAATTAAAATTACAATTAAAATTTAAAAAGTCTACGAATTAATAAAAAAATTTAAAATAATAACAAAACCAATATTTTAATAAAATGAAAAAAATAAATTAAAAAAAAATAATCGGCTCAAATGAAATAAAACAAGTTAAAAATTAATAATTATACATTTTTTTTAATAAAAAGGAAATAAAAATTAATAAAAACTTATTTAGTATAATATCTGAAAATACAAAAACATGATGTTAACATGAACAAAAAAACAATTAATAAAAAGAAATTAAAATTAATAACAAAGCCTTCAAATTGTTTGAAAATGAGAAAAGTAAATTAATACAAATATGTCGTCTACAAATTAATTATAAAAAATTTAAATTAATAACAAAACCATTATTTTAAAAAAAATGAAAAAAACAAGTTAAGAAAAAAAATTCGGCTAACATGAAATAAAAAAAGTTAAAAATTAATAATTATACATTTTGTTTAATGAAAAGGAAAAAAGAATTAGGCCTGGTTTGGGATCTCAAAAAAAAACCAAAAAGTTGAAAAAGTTGCTCAAAAAGTTAAAAAGTTATCACTATTCACCAAAAAAAAAATATTAAAAAAATAATGTTACACAAAACAAATTGTCAAACAACTCTGATGTAGGTAGAGCTCACTTTTTTTAAACGAGCTTCTATTTAAGTGCATTAATAACTCTGTGTTGTTCGGCCTGTGGAGACCTGTAACGCCCTCAAATTAATACATATAAACCCACATTCATGACATCCATAAACATAAGAGAATAAAGCATATTTCATTTATCAGAGTATTCAGTGCAAAAGTATTACATGTTGACAACAAAAGTAAATGCTCTACGGGCTTACAACTTTCCAAGCCAATACTTGGTTACAAAAAGAGAGTACTAACTCAAAACACCTTAAGCCTTTGGCTTAAATTTACATGTAATACCAAAATAACAAAAAAAAGATCTGTAGAGTCTTCAACTCCCAAAACCTTCCAAGCTACGTCCTTAGAGGTGGCATATCACCTGAACCTGAAAATGATGTCCCATAAAAAGTGAGCCAAAGCCCAGCAGAGATATACTAAACCAAGTATGAGCAATAACTAAAACATTAGCATTCAATAAATGATTAACACTATAAACCAATTTTACAACACATCCCAGTTCCATGACAAATGCATCTGTGTTCCATTTCACTTTCCTTTACTTATCTAATTCACATTCATAAACCTGGCTCATTATCTAGCCAAACAATTAAGTGAGATTACAACTCATATTAAAACAATTTCATTATTCACAATTTACATGAGACTACAACTCATATTAAAACACTTTCATACTTCAATTGTCTACGTTATGCAAACGTAATCAAGATTTCGGGACTTTCACCCTGGACACTCCGGCCAAGTTAGTTATCAATGGAGTCCATCCCCTATTTCCTCCTAAACAAGTTTGAGAGTACATCCCCTATCTCCTTTCAAACCATGGAGTACATCCCCTATCTCCTCCCAAACAATATACATATACAATATATTTAAACACTTATCATATACAATGATCAATCAATACACATATTCGATGTATTATTCCAACCGCCATATTCAATGTGATTAGTTTCAGTTTCCCTAATCAACATACAGTGTCTACAACAATCAAGACTATCCTCCACCGATAGTCCAAAGCAATTATTTCTAAAAAGATAATAATTTTATCAAACAGATAAATTATCAACATTTTCATAGGTGGGTGATTAATTTGACCAACTACACCATTCCATCTCACAACTTTTCAATTTCATGATTTTTATCACAAATTCACATTTCCCCAAATTAATTAATCAAATTAGATTAGGGCTTAAATTTTCCCCTATTCACAACATTGCCCCCAAGGCCCAAGTTTCACTCACATTTCATAAACAACCCCAATTTCAAGTCTCTTATACATATTTGACTCAAACATTAAAAAAAAAATAATAATAAAAAAAACCCTATTTTGTAAATTACAAATCAACCCTAACCTTTCCAAAATTTCCATAATTCACTATCTAATCAAAATGACTAAAATTGATGTCAAAACCCATAAGAAAGAGTAGGGTATCCCTACCTCAAAAGAAGAGACCAAATGGAGAAGATGGAGAAAACTCATGATGCTCCAAACCCAATGATTTTCGGATCAAAACGAAGGCCACGCCAAGTTCCCCACTTTTTACAAAGGAACTAGGGTAGGAGACCACTAGAACTAGATGGATTTGTAGAGAGAAGGTATGTAGAGAGAGAGGGAGCAGCCGATCTAGGGTTTGTGCAAAAGAGAAGAAAGAAAAGTGAAGAAGAAGCTGTTGCTGCGAACTGATATATTCGAGCCTCGCTCGAGCAAAGGTGTAATAACCCCAACCCTGATTAACGTTAATTGGCACTTAATTATGCCTAACAGTAACTAAGAGGAAATCCGGAATTAAGTTACATGAGTATTGCATGATTTATGTGTTTCTATCTGTCTAGTGTCGAAATATCTGTTCATGTTTTAAACTTTAAATTGTTAATTGAAAGCCTTATCGGCGGCCAAATCCAAAATTGATTGATGTTCTGTATTCATTAGAATTTATGTGATTTTATGATATATTTATCCGGAAATTGATTAGGCATGATTAAATTAGATTAAATATTGGTAAATCACAATAGTTGGCTTAATTACCAACATGTCACCCTTAGTGGGCCACTTAGAGTAAAATATTGAGCCTTATCATATATTGATCAAATCACTTCCTCAGCCATATTTTGAGAACTCAACCGGCCATAGAGAGAGAGAAAAGGGAAAGAGTTGATTTTCATTACATTTTGCTTGATTATGCTTGGAACTTGAGAGGATTATAGGGTTGATTGCATTATTGATCTCCTAGACTCTCAATTGAAGACTTAGGTAAGGAGTTCACCTCCTCATTGTTGTGTCTAAGTTAATTCTTGCATGATCCATGTCTAAGTGTAGAGTTAAGTCATGAATTGGTTCAATAGTGTTGAGCTAGAGCTCAATTGTTGCATGCATGTTGGTATTATTGAGTTTTAAGTTGTTTTCATGGCAAAGTGTTACATGCATGTTCATATTTTGAGAGTAGACCATGTTTTCAACTTGTTTTGAAAGAAATGAGCTCAAATAAACAAGCTTTGAAGCTTTAATTTGGTGTAAAATTCATGCATGTCATGTTTGGAGCATGTTCTTGAAAATGGGTTTGAAAATGAGATTAATTGAAACACCCTTGGGCCTTGATTTCTCAAATTGACCTTTGTAACATGTTGCTCTATGAGTTTACTTATGTTTTCCAGAAAATTAGCCCAAGAGGATCGAAATTTATGCATTAAAACTTGGTTTTGAGCTTAGGACTCAAATATAGAATTTCCAGATTTTGGTCGTATGCTCGAGCGGGGGAAGTGCCGCTCGACCGAGAAAATCGAGTTCCCAGCATCTTGCACTGTGCATCAGTCCGCTCGAGCGGAGTATTGGACGCTCGAGCGGAGGACTGGGTGACACGCTCGAGCGGGCGTCGAGCGGGAATTTCACCTATCCAGTACTTTTTGGTCCGCTCGAGCGGTGAAGTTGATGCTCGAGCGGGAACTGTGTCTGCATGTCCGCTCGAGCGGGGAAACATACGCTCGAGTGGGACCCTGTTTTTCTGAAATTTCTGAAAAATGTTCCCAAGACATTCTTTTGCATCCTCATTTCATCCTAGGCATTTCTAAGCCATGTTTAAGACTCCTTAATGAGAACTAAAGGTTAGAAACACATTAAGAACAAACGAAACAAGTTATGCGTTATTCGAAGGGTTGTTCAAGTGTGTACGACGTATGTGTGTTCATGTGTTCATGTGTTTCCGACTGATTTACTGGGGGACTTAGTTGATAGAGAAATTGAATTTACTGTTGAGGTGTTACCGGGGACACAACCTATTTCCAAGACTCCCTATAGAATGTCTACGTCCGAACTGAAAGAATTGAAAACCCAACTTCAGGAACTGTTAGATAAGAAATTTATCCATCCGAGTACTTCACCTTGGGGTGCTCCCGTCTTGTTTGTCAAAAAGAATGATAGATCTTTGAGGTTGTGTATAGACTACCGGGAATTGAACAAGGTGACTATCAAAAACAAATACCCTCTGCCCCTAATAGATGACTTGTTTGACCACCTTCAAGGTGCCCAAGTGTTTTCTAAAAATTGACCTCAGGTCTGGGTATCATCAATTAAAAATTAGAGCCGAGGACATAGAGAAAACTGCATTCCGAACTAGATATGGACATTATGAATTCCTAGTAATGCCGTTTGGGATGACCAATGCACCTTCTGCTTTCATGGATCTTATGAACAGGGTATTTAAACCATATCTGGATGACTTTATTGTTGTGTTTATTGATGATATTCTGATATATTCTAAAGACAGAAAGGAACATGAGAATCATCTGAGAACCGCCTTGCAGATTTTGAGAGAGAAAAAATCGTATGCTAAGTTGTCCAAGTGTGAATTCTGGCTTGACAGTGTGGCATTTTTGGGTCATGTCGTCAACAAGGATGGGTTTCTGTGGACCCTCAGAAAATTGAAGCTGTTGTGGATTGGCCTAGACCTACAAATGTGACGGAAGTCCGAAGTTTTCTAGGACTTGCAAGCTATTACCGGAGATTTGTGAAAGACTTTTCTAAGCTTGCCTTACCATTAACTCAATTGACTCAGAAAAATGTGTCATTTGAATGGAACGACCAAAGAGAGGCAGCTTTCCAAGAGTTGAAAACCAGGTTAGTAACTGCACCTATCCTAACTCTGCCTAATGATACTGATGGGTTTCAAGTGTACAGTGATGCTTCTTATAAAGGCTTGGGGTGTGTACTAATGCAAAATGGAAAGGTGATTGCCTATGCTTCAAGACAACTTCGGCCACATGAAAAGAATTACCCAACACACGATCTTGAGCTAGCAGCCGTAGTGTTTGCCTTGAAAATATGGCGCCACTACTTGTATGGGGTAACTTGTGACGTTTACACAGACCATAAAAGTTTGAAATATTTCTTCACCCAAAAGGAGTTGAATATGAGACAAAGACGTTGGATGGAACTAATCAAAGATTATGACTTGCAAATCTTGTATCATCCAGGAAAGGCTAATACGGTGGCAGATGCCTTGAGCCGAAAATCTGGTGCAACCGTGTCGTGTTTGTTATCCCACCGGAAGGACTTGTCAACTGACTTTGAACAAGATGGACTGATATCTGCTATCTCTGCTCAACCTACTATTCTTGATGAAATTAAACAAAAACAATGTGAAGATGAATACTTGAAAAAGATTATAGGGGAGATTGATTCGAAACTGAGGCCAGGATTTGTGTTTGAAAATGATGTGGTGAAATTTCATAACCGTCTTTGTGTGCCTGATTGCTATGATTTGAGGAAACGTGTTATGACCGAAGCTCACAGTAGTAAGTTTGCTATGCATCCAGGGAATACGAAGATGTACCATAACTTGAAACAGAATTTTTGGTGCCCCGGAATGAAAAGGGGTACTGCGGACTTTGTGGCCAGATGTCTACATTGCCAACAGGTTAAAGCCGAACATCAACGAACTGCCGGATTGCTGCAACCACTCCCAATACCAGAATGGAAATGGGAGCACATCACCATGGACTTCATTGTGGGATTGCCTCGTTCTTCTCGAGGTATGGATTCTATTTGGGTTATAGTTGACCGTTTAACTAAGTCTGCACATTTTCTGCCTGTCAAAACCATTTATAATGCTGATAAATTGGCCAATATCTATATGACTGAGATTGTGCGATTGCATGGAGTACCCGTATCTATTGTGTCTAACAGGGACTCGAAGTTTGTGTCAAGATTTTGGCAAAGTTTGCAACAGGCTTTGGGAACAGAGTTGAGACTGAGCAGTGCTTATCACCCACAGACCGATGGCCAAACTGAACGAACCAACCAAACTCTGGAGGATATGCTCAGAATGTGTGTGTTAGACTTCTAGGGAAATTGGGAAACCCTTGCCATTAGCAGAATTCGTGTATAACAACAGTTACCACTCAAGCATTAGAATGGCTCCTTACGAAGCTTTGTATGGAAGAAAGTGTCGATCTCCAATATGTTGGGCTGAAGTAGGTGACAGACCTTTGCTAGGACCAGAACTTATGCAATAGACAACCGAGAAAGTGCAACTGATACAACAGCGTCTGAAAACTGCACAGAGTAGGCAAAAGAGCTATGCCGATATTCGGAGAAGAGAAAGGGAATATGAAGTGGGGGACCACGTGTTCATCAAAGTGACCCCAATGAAGGGTCAAACTCGGTTTGGTATGAAGGGAAAATTGGCGCCAAGGTATGTTGGACCTTATAAAGTTCTCGAAAAGATCAATCCGGTGTCGTATCGGGCAGCCTTACCTCCTGTCATGGAACATATGCACAACGTCTTTCATGTATCGATGCTTCGGGAATATTTGCGAGATCCACTCCACATCATTGAACCGACACATGTACTTTTGAAAGATTACTACACCTACGAAGAAAGGCCTATTCAGATTGTAAATCGCCAGATCAAGAGACTGAGAAACAAAGAAATACCGCTAGTGAAAGTTGACTAGCAAAACCACGGAGGAACTTATGCGACTTGGGAGAGAGAGGAAGATATGAAGAAAAGATATCCGGATTTGTTTCCATTGAACCCAGTGTTGCTTCAGAACGAAGGTAAACCGAGTTTGGGGACCAAACTCTTTTAAGGGGGGAAGACTGTAATAACCCCGACCCTGATTAACGTTAATTGGCACTTAATTATGCCTAACAGTAACTAAGAGGAAATCCGGAATTAAGTTGCAGATTTTGTACTGAATATGAGACAGCGGAGATGGCTTGAACTGATAAAAGATTATGACCTACAGATTTTGTACCATCCGGGAAAAGCCAACACTGTTGCCGATGCTTTAAGCCGAAAATCGATTGCCAACTTAGCCTGTTTGCTGACTGGACAAAAAGAGTTGCTTCTTGATCTGGAAAAGTCTGAAATTGAGATTGTTTTGAAAGAACAAGGCGGAACAATAGCTGCCATTTCTGCTCAACCAGCATTGATTGAGGAAATTAAAGAAAAACAACAACTAGATGATTACTTGAAGAAGGTTATTGAAGAAAGAGATTCAAAACCGAGACCGGGATTCAAATTTGACAACAATGTACTGAAATTTCAAGACAGACTGTGTGTACCGAATGACACTGAATTAAAAAGGAGAGTTCTGCAAGAAGGCCACAGTTCGAAGTTTTCTATTCACCTAGGGAATACGAAAATGTACCAAGATCTGAAACAGAATTTCTGGTGGCCGGGAATGAAGAAAGAAATTGCCGACTTTGTGTCTAAATGCCTTCATTGCCAACAAGTCAAAGTTGAACATCAACGACCTGCCGGATTACTGCAACCCTTGCCCATACCAGAGTGGAAATGGGAGCATATCACGATGGATTTTATCGTTGGATTACCTCGCTCCAGGAAAGGTATGGACTCTATTTGGGTTATTGTTGATAGACTGACTAAATCCGCACACTTCCTACCTGTCAAGACAATTTATAATGCGGATAAATTAGCTGTTATCTATATTGACGAAATTGTTAGACTGCACGGAGTGCCTGTGTCTATTGTTTCTGACAGGGATTCGAAGTTTACATCGAGGTTCTGGCAGAGCCTACAGACTGCATTGGGTACTGAATTGAGGCTGAGTAGTGCCTATCATCCTCAGACAGATGGCCAGTCAGAAAGGACCATCCAGACTCTAGAGGACCTACTGAGAATGTGTGTCCTTGATTTTCAGGGAAATTGGGAAAGTCATTTGCCGTTGGCTGAATTCGCCTACAACAACAGCTACCATTCGAGTATCGGTATGGCGCCTTTCGAGGCATTGTATGGCAGAAAATGTAGATCTCCAATCTGCTGGGCAGAAGTTGGAGATGGGCCGTTGCTTGGGCCCGAGATTGTATATGAAATGACTGAAAAGATAAAACTGATACAGCAGAGACTGAAAACTGCACAGAGTAGACAGAAAAGTTATGCAGATGTCAGAAGACGGGATAGAGAGTATGAAGTGGGTGATCACGTGTTTGTGAAAGTGACACCAATGAAAGGCCAGACTCGCTTTGGAGTCAAGGGCAAGTTAGCGCCACGGTATGTCGAACCGTACCAGATTATTGAGAAAATCAATCCGGTGGCGTATCAAGTTGCACTTCCTCCTGAAATTGAGCATATGCACAACGTCTTCCACATTTCGATGTTGAGAGACTATCTTCGAGATCCGTTTCATGTGATTGAGCCTACTCGGATAGTGCTTAGTGATGACTACACTTACGAGGAACGGCCTATACAGATTGTGAACCGACGGATCAAGAAATTGAGAAACAAAGAGATTCCGCTAGTGAAAGTTGATTGGCAGAACCATGGTGGTGTGTATGCCACTTGGGAAAGGGAAGATGACATGGCGAAAAGATATCCTGATTTGTTTCCACTGGATCCTGTTTTCTTCCAAACTGAAGGTAACTTGAGTTTAGAGGACTAAACTCCTTATAAGGAGGGGAGACTGTAACAACCCTCGTATTGACTACCGTTTAACCACTGAGTTATATACTGATTAATGCTAAACTGAGCCGCTAATGACTGATAATTGAACTGATTAAAGTATTGAATGAACTGATTGAAATCGAGACTGAAATTGAATGAGTTTGTCTGTTATATTGCATATTGTATCTGTTTGCTTGAATGACTACCTGTTTGAATTCGTATGTTTAAACTGCTAATTGAAGGCCTTATCGACGGCCGATTTAGAAACCGTTTGAAGTTTTAGACTCAGTAGAATATTTCTGATTTAATGATATATTTATCTGAAAATTGATTAGGAATAATTAAACTAGATTAAATTGAGTTAATTACGAACTTAAGCTTATTTACCGAATTGCCATGGTGAGTGGAGCCTTGTTTACTCAATTATATTGAGCCTATACACTTAGCAAAAACATCTTGATCAGCCTTTTCCTTGCTTCCCAACCGACCAAACTAGTAGAGAGAGAGGGAGATTGAGCTCAAATTGTTGAATTGTAGAAGAATTTGGAGATTCATAACATAGGGTGCTAGTTTGAACTTCTAGGCAAGAAATTGAAGACTTAGGTAAGAAAATTACCATCTTCTTGTTATGTTTTAAGTTCCATCTTGCATATATCTTGGTTATGGAGAGGTTAAGTCATGATTTTGCTCATAGGTGTTGAATTGAAGATCAATTGTTGCATGCATGGTTGAATTAGTGAAATTGGAGTTGAATTCATGCTTGAATCATACATGCATGCCCATGTTTTTATCATAGTCCATGTTTTCACTTCATTTTCCAACTATTGAGCTCATTAGAGCAAGATTTGAAGATTGAATTGGGTTTGAAGCTCATGCATTGCATGTTTTAAACTTGTTCTTGAAAATGGGTTTGAAAATGGATTTAATTGACTCACCTTTGGGGCTTGAATTCATAAATTGGCTTTTGAAACTTGTTATACATTGTTTTGGGATGTATTCTCCAGAATTTGAGCCCAAGAGGTCGAGAATGGAGTTGAGAATGCTTGGTTTGAGCTAGGAAGGCAAATCTGGAAATTCCAGATTTGACTTCTTCGCTCGAGCGAAGGATTCCTCGCTCGAGCGACCAACGTTTTCCTCTGAGCCCCGCTCGAGCGAAAGATTGGTGGCTCGAGCGTAAAAATCGAACATCCAGTACTTTTACTGTTTCATCAGACTGCTCGAGCGAAGGAAGGCTCGCTCGAGCGAACCCTTTGATTTTGGAAGCTCGCTCGAGCGAGAATCGAGCGAGCATCGCGCGTAAAAATTGAGCATCCAGTATTTTTACTGTTTCATCAGACCGCTCGAGCGAAGGATTTCTCGCTCGAGCGAAGCCTTTGATTTTGCAACCTCGCTCGAGCGAGGCCCCTGTTTTCAGCAACTTTTGAAAAGTGCCTTCCAACTGTATTTTTGCATCCTCATCGCATCCTAGGCATTCTTAGGCCTAGTTTAAGACATCTTAATGAGGATTTAAACATAGAACCACACCGAGGAATTTAGGGATGTAATTATCATCTTTTCGACTGTGAACTTAGTGTGTGTTCTATTTGTTAACTGTTTAGGGTTGGCTCACGGGGACGCGCTCTAGCTACCGATAGCCCAATCTCTGTGAGTAACAGATTGTGTAAAGATATGTTCAAATGGTTATATTTTGAATACTGAACTGAACTGTTTATTGAACTGATATTGTTTATTGAATGAATGTATGTCCTGCATTTCGAACTGTATTGTGGCATCCTTAGCACCCACTGTTATTGACTGTTACAGAGCTCTGTCGGTTTCCTTGTGGAACCATACTGATTGATGGCCATCATTATTGTTGGGTCTGTAAAGGCCCGGTCCTTTTGGACCTACTGTTTATAGGCTAATGGATGTACCACATATGACTGATTGATTGAATTACTGATTGACTGAAATACTGTATAATGAATTGATTTCATTACTGTAAGGACATTCATTCATAACCTCTTTACACGTTATGTTATTCACTGGGCTTTAGTTCACTGTTTATATATATATGTAGGTGCTCAGCCACCAGACCGAAGCTAGGAGCGTGGGATTGGTCCCCAGTTTTGTCAAGCCAGCCAATGTGCCTCACTGTGAGGTTCCGAGACGCCATGCCATGGCTTGGGGTGTTTTTGTTTCCCCCACCTGTCTCCCTACTGTATTGTACCTTTTGTTTAGACTGTTTGACTGTACTGTTATCAAGGGATTAAGTCCCCGTACTGACTGTTTGTAAATGAATGTATAAACTGTACTGTTTTGAACTGTATGAATGCATAAAATGTTTTTGACATACAGATTTCACAGCTCAGTGGACACTAGTTACTTACTGTATTGGCTTCCGCCAGGCCCTGTACTCTGATTGACTGTATTACTGATCTGTAGGCCTTCGGTAATCTCGGATTACTGGCCAGTTACGGTGCTAAACCCATAGGGCCGGGTTTGGGTCGTGACAATAGTGTTGAGCTAGAGCTCAATTGTTGCATGCATGTTGGTATTATTGAGTTTTAAGTTGTTTTCATGGCAAAGTGTTACATGCATGTTCATATTTTGAGAGTAGACCATGTTTTCAACTTGTTTTGAAAGAAATGAGCTCAAATAAACAAGCTTTGAAGCTTTAATTTGGTGTAAAATTCATGCATGTCATGTTTGGAGCATGTTCTTGAAAATGGGTTTGAAAATGAGATTAATTGAAACACCCTTGGGCCTTGATTTCTCAAATTGACCTTTGTAACATGTTGCTCTATGAGTTTACTTATGTTTTCCAGAAAATTAGCCCAAGAGGATCGAAATTTATGCATCAAAACTTGGTTTTGAGCTTAAGACTCAAATATAGAATTTCCAGATTTTGGTCGTACGCTCGAGCGGGAGAAGTGCCGCTCGACCGAGAAAATCGAGTTCCCAGCATCTTGCACTATGCATCAGTCCGCTCGAGCGGAGTATTGGACGCTCGAGTGGAGGACTGGGTGACACGCTCGAGCGGGCGTCGAGCGGGAATTTCACCTATCCAGTACTTTTTGGTCCGCTCGAGCGGTGAAGTTGATGCTCGAGCGGGAACTGTGTCTGCATGTCCGCTCGAGCGGGGAAACATACGCTCGAGCGGGACCCTGTTTTTCTGAAATTTCTGAAAAATGTTCCCAAGACATTCTTTTGCATCCTCATTTCATCCTAGGCATTTCTAAGCCATGTTTAAGACTCCTTAATGAGAACTAAAGGTTAGAAACACAATAAGAGCAAACGAAACAAGTTATGCGTTATTCGAAGGGTTGTTCAAGTGTGTACGACGTATGTGTGTTCATGTAGGTCACGCATCTCAAACTAGTGGAGTGCCGCCTTCCCACCTAGTTAGAGCTATCAATCATCTGTGAGTAATAACTTAGTAAAGTTATGTTCAATTGTATCTACTTTCTGTGTGATGAAACAAGATCTGTTTTCTGAAATGATATTTCTGTATGAATGAATGGTTGTCCAATGTTTTCTGAAATGTATTCGTGACATTCTTAGCCTCAAATATGTTCTGTTTCGTCCCTTTATGGGCCAACTGTACGTCTCATGAGCCAACTGTTTATGGATCCTTACGTCCCTTTATGGGCCAACTGTACGTTTCATGAGCCAACTGTATCGTCTCCGTGTACGTGAGTCAACTGTTTGCCTTTATGGCCGTCCCTTTTGGGTCAACTGTATCTGTGAAGGCTAATGAATGCATCACGCATATTTATGCAAGACTTCTGATTTCAGTAAATGATCTGTACAAGTATGGCTTTGATATGAATTTGAATCTCTATGGACACATTCATTACAACCCCTTTACTCTGTTTATTATTCACTGGGCTTTCGCTCACAGTTTACTATATATATGTAAGTGAGCCGGCACAGGACCCGGGCCAGAGTTAATGGCCTTATGTTCCGTTTTGGTCAGCCACCTGTTGCGCCTCCCGGGGAGGTTCCACCTGAAGCCTATCGCCATGGCTGTTTTATCGTCATGCTGGTCAATGTTTGTGTTTTATAATGTCGGATCTTGGGAATACAAGTTGTAAATATTTTGTACATATTGGGGTATCTGACTAGCATGTTTATGTATATAAATAAGTTTTGAATTTTTTGTCCCATATATGTCATCACAGCTTATTGGACCTTGTTTAATTTATATTATTGCTTCCGCAGCCCCTTACTACTCGTTAATCTATTCAGAGGCCGTAGGTAATTCTCGGATTACTAGCCGGTTACGGTGCCAAACCTATAGGGGCGGGTTTGGGTCGTGACAAAAGGATTGGTCGCTTGAGCGACCAGACACAAAGAAACCTCGCTCGAGCGCAGAAAGCCTCGCTCGAGCCAACAACGCAAAGCTTCAGGTCTGCAACCCAGAAACACGCTCGAGCGAAGAAAAGCTCGCTCGAGCGAAGAAACCCAAAATATAGTCCTCGCGCATCGAGCGAAGGAAAGCTCGCTCGAGCCAAGAAACACAACCTTCAGGTCCAAAACTAGACGCAGATGCACGCTCAAGCGAAGGAACCCTGGCTTAAGCGAAACGACTAAAACACAGAGCTTGCTCGAGCGACAAAAGCCTCGCTCGAGCGAAGACAGCAAAAACTGGGCAGCAACCATTTGTTTCAAAACACACCTAACCTGTTACAAACCTGCCCAACACATCCTAAAACTCAAATACAAAGAATTAAAGGACGGAAATGAAACACATGCAACAACCGACATCCACGGGACCGAATCCGGAATACAACAACCAAATGGAGAAAAAAAAACCGAGATCGCTATAACCCATCACGGCTCCCGTTTTAATAATCTTAATCGTTAAATGTGTAAAAATCGTCGAGTACTATATGCCTATGAAAAATCACGTTGACCAGATATTAGTAACTATATGATCAAATAAGTTAAAATTTATAAAATGGATGGTGTTATAGTTAACGATTGAAAACAAACTAATCTGATCTGATAGCTATCGATATCCGATCAACGTGATGTTTTACAAGAATATAGTACTCGACGAGTTCTACACATTGACAGTTTTGATTAGCAAAACGAAACCTGTGATGGGTCCCAATGGACCGAACAACATCTTCAATTCAATGCCCGAAAAACAGGGAAACATCTTCCAGCCTCTACTCTACCAACGCTGTCCCTGCATTTAGCCTACCGTACCACCTACTATACACTAATTTATATAATTTTTTAATAGACATTTTTTCGTAAAAAGTCAAAAAGTTATCCCAAATAACCATCTTTTTTCTCTCAACTTTTTAGTCCAAATAGTCAAAAAGTGGACTTATTTAGGACACCCCAAAAAAGAATTAATAACAACTTGTTTGGTATAATATCTGAAAATAATAAAACCATTATGTTAACATGAACAAAAAAATAATTAATGAAAAGAAATTAAAATTAATAACATAGCCTTCAAATTGTTTGAAAATGAGAAAAGTAAATTAATAAAAATATGTCGTCCACAAATTAATTTTAAAAAATTTAAATTAATAAGAAAACCATTATTTTAATGAAATGAAAAAAACAAATTAAGAAAAAAAATTCGGGTAAAATGAAATAAAAAAAAGTTAAAAACTAGTAATTATATATTTTCTTTAATAAAAAGGAAAAAAAATTAATAAAAACTTGTTTGGTATAAAAATTACTAACAAAACCATTATGTTAATAACATGAAAAAAAAAAAAAAAAATTCATAAAAAGAAATTTAAATTAATAACAAAGCCCAAATTTCAATAAAATGAAAAAAATAAAGTAATAAAAAAATGTCGTATAAAAATGTCTAATAAAATTATTAAAATTAATAATAATTTTTGCATGCATCATTCAACCATCAAATTCAATAAAGTGTTTGACCCTGCATCTTATACATTGCATCAACAACATATTTAAGTGTCTTCATTAACGTAATAACATTTTGTTGATTGACCATGTGATGATCTTTGTATTCCCTTTCCTTTCATTGCCATTTAACCCAATTGTTGTCCTCATTGTTAGTTATCCTACAAAAAGAGAAAAGAAGTCATTAAATTCACAGTTACGTAACGTGGGCAAAGTTATGTAATAAAGGTGTCATAGTGATTGAAACTAGTAAAATAATTATACATTTAAAACCATTAGTCACTACGATATTCATTTGCCTTGTTCACATCACAAATCTATCCATGTCCAACATGATTTTTCCACATAGCAGTAGCAATTGCATCCCTAAAGTTTGATTGGTACGTTAACCCATGTTGTGACATGTCAACATAGTCAGCCTGGTCTCCAACAAGCTCTTCTGCTTCTGCTTCTACGGCCATTTCATTATCAGCTTCCATGAAGAATAGGTCCATATGTGCATGCAAACGGATCCAATTGTGCAGTACACAACATGCAATCACAAGCGGGCCTTGTCTTGTAAACTTGTAATTTGGCATGGACCACAATATTGGGAATCGCTTCTTCAGAACACCAAATGTTCTTTCTATGACATTGCGTAACGACGAATGTCGATGGTTAAACAATTCCTTAGGTCCTGAATAATGACGGCCATGAAACTTTTGCAGGTGATAGCGTTGGGAACAAAATGGGGCAAGAAATCCAGGCATGTTTGTGAAACCAGCATCCACTAAATAATACTTGCCTACATGTAAATAATGAATGCACTGTTCTGTCAAACAGATGTACAAAAAAGTAATTCTGAAAAGTGTACCATATGTTATATTGGGACACTCACCATTGGATGGGTGTGGGAATTGTAGATCAGCTCTTGTAATAGAGTCAACTAAAATAGCGTTGTCGTGAGCGCTACCTTCTCATCCAGAATTAATAAATGTGAACAACACATCGAAGTCGCAAACTGCGAGTACATTTTGCGATATCGTAGATTTGCGACCGCAGAAAGTATTTTGTCTTGAAGTAGGGACCCGTGCATCCACCAATGTGCCATCGATAGCACCAACACAATCCTAATTGAAAGATATTTGTTTGACATTAAAAGCAAAACGAACTTGGATATTACTTTTATAACAAGAGAAAAAAAAAATATCGTCCCTTATTGTTATGTAGAACTTACAGGACAATCATTAAGTGCATACCTTGAACTAGGGAAAAAACCTCTTGTCATTTAAAATTTTTGCCGGTATCTCGTCTTGGTTACGTGGTTTGATAACCGTTGATACAAGCTTGCACAATGCCCGCATAACAATTTTTTTTACGTGCCGACAAATTATTTCCGTAGAGTGTTGAAATCTATCTGCCAGTAGTCGATGGCGATCATTTTGTGCAAAAGTGTATAAAAAAATTCCAAGCGATTCCTCCACACTGATATGCATATGTTCAGTATCGATAAAGCCATTTTGAAGTAAGGTGTCTTTCAATAAAATGAATGTTTGTGCATTCATTCGCATAATGTCCATCATTGTTTCTGGATGGCCATTTAATAAGATGAAGATGTAATCATCACCTTTGAATGGATAAGTTCGCTGCGGTCGGCAACTACTTGACGCGTTGATATGGTCATGCATGAAAACAATCATCAAAAAATATATAAAATCTTCAATAACCTCATCCTCCTCTGATGAGATCTCCATTGCATTGTTTCTGTGTCGGATGACATATGGTTTCGTCTACATCACAGTAAAAGCACAATTAGAAAATAATGTTTGACAATATAGTAACGCTTACCATTATTGGTGAAACTGAATTAAAAAGTGGCTACATGAATAATCGGCCTTAGTCATTTACCAGCATCTACTAAAATGTATATGAGAAGAAAATTTGTTTACTATGTAGTCATCTTGTAATAACACAACATATTGATGTAAAACATAAACTACTTAAAAGTTCAATAAAATTAAACATACGAAGATGGAAAAGAAAGAGCATCTCATGGAATTGAAAAAAATGATAAAAAACAAATCAGGAATCAAGAAATCATCTTGTAAAGCGACAAGGAGATTTGCTAACACAATCAAAACACAACTTCTTACTTCACTGCAAAGCGAGGATCATAGCTAGGTGCATATGGGTAGGAGTACACATAAAAAACCTTCGTCATTCCTTATCTTTAAACAGTGTCAGTGCCCTAACGTACTGCACCGATGGTATGTCTCCAAGCTCTAGCAATGCATCTTGACATGCATCAAAGGAATACTCATCACCACCTGCACTTACAACCTCTGTTTCATTTTCTCGTGCACGTGAATGTTCTGTTTTTGCCTGTACGTTAGGGGTGAGCAGCGGATATACCGATCCGCTAAAACCGACCGAACCAAACCGATCCGCCGCATTTTGGACTGATGCGTGATGACGAGCGGACGATTACGGATTGATTTTCTCCAATCCGCCAATCTAGCGGACGGATGGCGAATTTGAGATTCCTTTGGCTGCAACCGAACCGCCAAACCGCGAGCACCCCTAGTAATTTATAAGACTTTGTGTTTTCAGTTTGTTTAAATATTCTGTTTTTGTTTTCAATTAAAAAAGAGTTTAAATACTCTGTTGAAAAAAAGTTTTCAACTTGAATATCTTTTTTGAATTGAAAAAAATAAACGTATTATTTATCTATATTTTTTTTGTTTTTAAATCTTTCTCTAAAAATAATAAATAGAAAATATGATATATACTGGTTGGTTTTTGTATACAAAGACATATAATCTCTACTACTACTCTGTTCATGGTTTTGATGGTTTGAATTGTTTTTATATTTTAAGAATCGTAGATTGTAATACTTTATGTGTATGAGGCATGCTGTGATTGTAGTATGTGGATAAGGCATGCAGTGATTGTGATATTCTAAAGTTTCAAACTTTCTTGCTTTAAATGAGGTATGCAGTGATTGTAATATTTTTTTAAGTCATACTTTTTTTTTCATTGACTGTAATACTTTTTATTTATTTATTTTTTTTAGGAAGTGCACAAATTGAATTATGTTGAAAATTTATAAAATTTTAAATTGCTAAACCGATTTGCATCCATCCGCCAATCCGCTCAATTCACATCCGTCGGATTGGCGGACGAATGCGAATTGATTTTCTCCAATCCACCAATCTGGCGGACGGATGGCAGATTGGAGGTTCTGTGGCCGCAATCGACCCGCGCCCACCCCTACTGTACGTAAGATATGAAAGCTACGCATGTGATAACCCTGTCCCTTATTATGTTAATCGGTCCTTAATACGAATGTGATTATGTGTTTTTAAGATGATTTCGTGTGCCATTAGGTGAAAATATGTGGTTTTGAATTTCTATCTGTTCACCGTAGGAATATCTGTTTAATTGTCTGCTTTGGAAATTAAATTGAAGGCCTTAACGGCCACAGAACCCGGAATTGATTGCGCCATTGTGATTGGGATAATTTTTAGAGCCTACGGTGAAATTTAATTAGAAATTGATTCGGATCAAAATAATTAAATTCAGAATGATCAATTCAGTGCTCCATTATCTAATATTAAAATAATGACTTAGTGGGGGCTTATGTAGAAAGGCACTACACATTTAATCTTTACACTTGAGTTCAAAATCTGATTTTGGTGCCTTGAGAAAGAGAGAAGGCTGGCCATAGAGATAGAAGGGAGAGACTTGTGCAATTTTTGACTCAAGCTTAAGAATTTGAAGATTTAACTCTAGATTTGACCAAATTAGAAGAATTGAGCCTCTAGGTAAGCATTGATCTTGAATTTGTAAGTTTGAATTTGTGATCTTGTAAGTTCAAGGTTTGTTTGTGATCAAGAGCATGGTTTGAGTTGGTTTTGTTGAAATTGAGGCTTGATATGTGCATGCATGTGAAGAACTCCTATGGAGTCACAAAATTCTAGCATGTAATTTGTGAATTATGAAAGATTGGAAGTGTAATCTCACATGCAAACATGTTTTTGTAGAGTTTCATGGAAATTAGCACTAATTGCATCATTAGAAGTGAAAATGAAAGTCAAAATGGGCATGCATGTTGTTTATTAAAAATCGAAACCTTGAATGCATGAGTTTGAGTTAATTTGGGGCATGCATGTGATCAATTTGTGAAATTGAGCTCCATGTTGATGTATTTTAGTGTTGGTACCATGTTAATACAAGTATATGTGAAATTGGAGCCATAATATGCAAAAAAATGTGGTTGAAATGTCGAATTTGAACTTAGAAACCATTCTGGAAAACCCAGAATTTATTATGTCCGCTCGAGCGGGGAATTCATGCTCCCAGTATTTTATTTTTTTTTGCAAGCATAGATCCGCTCGAGCGGGGAAGTCCACGCTCGAGCGGGGAACTATGTAGACAGACCTTCCGCTCGAGCGCTCAAGTTCACGCCCGAGTGTGAATTTGATATAACCAGTACTTTTGCAAACCAATTGGGTCCGCTCGAGCGGGGAATTCCATGCTCGAGCGGGGACCCTGTTTTCTGAAATTTTGTATGCTCGTTCTGTGTTTCGTTTTCCATTCTCTTTCACTTGCAAGCACTCTTAGACATGCATTGAGCATTGTAATTGAGTTAAAGAGATATGAATAAAGCCTAAAGAGGAAAATGTGAATTTAAGAACGGATTGAATTGTTGGTGACCCTTTTGTGTTCATGGACTGTGTAGGGTCGAGCTCCAGGGCAAACCAACCAACCGATCACTGTAAGTAATATCTTATCAGAGATATCTGAAATATATTGTTGTCCATTTGCTTACTTCTATGTAAGTTTTATTAATTTGTCGATTTGATTGGTGGACAACGTTTGACATAAATGAATGGGCCGAAGGCCGTTTTGACATAAATGAATGGGCCGAAGGCTGTTTTGACATGAATGAATAGGCCGAAGGCCGTTTTGACATGAGTGAATAGGCCGAAGGCCATTTTTACATGAATGAATAGGCCGAAGGCCGTTTTGACATGAATGAATGGGCTATAGGCCGTTTTGACATGAATGAATGAGCCAGAGGCTGTTTTGACACGAATGAAAGTCTGAATAGGCCAAAGGCCCGTTTGTTATGGAAAGATAAATGCGCCAAAGGCCAGTATGTTTGGAACCACAGTCACTTGACCTAAATTATGCATATATATGTTAAATAGAAATATGAATTAGGCCCAAGGCCGTTCGGAGTATGTTGTTCTACATATCGTTTGTATCTTCTTATTTGATATTATTCATTGGGCTATCGCTCACGTTCATTCAGGTGTTTGTAAGTGAGCCAAGAGAGGTCCAGACCCAGCCCCAGTGAAGTCTGTGTGGAACAACCGAGTTTTGGAGAGTCAGCCCTAGTATCTCACGCACGAGACTCGTCTTCGCCTTTCTGCTATGCTATGTTATTTTTGTCATGTTGGCGAGAACTTTGCATATGTCTGTATATAGTTTTCACGGGTTGACTTAGCTTTTGGATGATCTTGTTTGTACAAAACTTATGCTACTGTATTTATGTTGTGAGTTATTAATGTCTATATGTATGGTTTGTTTTGATGTGCCATGTAAGCACAGCTCTATGGACAAAGTTTTAAATTTTGCTTCCGTTTGGCTTCTTTACTCTGATGAGTTATGTCTATTTTGGTTTAAGGCCGTAGGTAATTTTAGGATTACTGGTCGGTTATGGCCTTAACCCATAGGGGCGGGTTCGGGTCATGACAGCACATATATCATCAAACCTACTTGACTGTGACTTTTTCGAACGACCACTGTCAGTCTGGCTGCTTGTAGGCCCCTCTTGTGACTCTTGCTCTTCGCTGGGTCCATGTACTCATCGCCGAATAAGTCAACAGGAATGGCTTTAACAGCATTACTCCCACCGACTTCAGGGTTCCAAAATTTATTTTGCATTTCATCTTCTTCATCTGAGTCAAGAGCTCCTTGTGTGGATGCACGAGAC
Organism: Camellia oleifera; assembly: GCA_022316695.1. Lineage (NCBI taxonomy): Eukaryota > Viridiplantae > Streptophyta > Magnoliopsida > Ericales > Theaceae > Camellia > Camellia oleifera. The sequence continues at coordinate 39,243,187 of CM039306.1, forward strand.
AAAGCTCCTCTGGTACAACAATTTTTAACAATTTTCGCCATTTCTTAGAAATACTCAAATTCTTTTGTCCTAAACTTCTTTACATTTCTGGTAGCCTACAACAATTAAAAATATAGAATTAAGCATACTATACGTGTGAATACAGAATTAAGCATACTATACGTGTGATGAAATGTTAAAAAAAAAAATCGAAAATGATATAGGTTAATGAAAAACCTTATCCCAAAATTCATCAGGTGCAACAACAGTGCTTACAATGGGATCCCATCCTAGACCAGTCTGTGCCTGGAGTCGCTTAAACGTCTGGTAATCAGCTTTCAATCGCTGATATTTTTGTCGCACCTGCTTTGCTGTATACCGAAATCCATACAGATTGTGTAACTAATTTGCAAAATGATTCCAATGTCTAATTGTCCACACAGTAGTACGGCCCGTTGTTTGATTTTTTTAACCTCTTCTCTCTACATGTTTATTAATTTCATTTCAATTCTGGGAGTCCACATTTTTGTATCTTGATTGTCATCGGAATTGTTTCCATCCATCTATAAACATACAATTTATATTTAAAGTACTCTGGGATGGATATAAAAGAATAACAGAGCAAACTACTCTGGAGTGGATATAAAAAAATAACAGAGCAAAAACCAATTACAATTATTTATGTAGGAACCAAAAGTAATATTTATTTCAACTTGGTAAATAATGTTAGGAAAAGCAGATGGTTTGAAAGGCAACACAGATAAAAAAATAAAACCACATTAATGTTTACTTTAACTTGTTAAATAATGTTAGGAGAAGCAGATGATTTGAAGGGGAGAGAAAAAATAAAAACCACATACATCAATGTTTATTTGAACTGTAGGAAAGACAGATAATTTGAAGGCCAAAACAGAGACAAAATAAAAATCACGTAACATTATCTGTAAAAAGTTTGTGAAGCAAGTTTATACAGTAAAAAAATAACCACAAATAAGCAGAAGAAGAAGGCCACAAGAAGAAATAAACAGAAGAAGAGAATAAGAAATAAGCAGCAGCAGGAGTAGGGAGGTTGACCGGCCGGATAACCCGGGGGACGACCGACTCAACTATAAAGGTGACAAAAAGTGCAAAGAGTTCAGACAGATCAGAAACTATCTCTATACTCGTTTGGACTTCTCAGAAATCATTTCAAAACTCATTTGCACATAACAGATGATTGAAGAAAATATTTACCAAATTAGTAGGAGTTGAATAGTTATCACCGGTGATGGAGTGCGTACAGTGGTTGAATGTGCGACTCTTTCATAATCGTCTGATTCGACAATAGGTTTGATAAATTTGACTTGAGACAAAAAACAATTGGGAATAAAATTAGGGATGCTTTTTTCAAATCAGTGACCTATAAGAAAATATGTGAAATAAATTTGTGATTTATTTGACCTCGCACTCTTCGTTGTTTGGTTGCCCGTAGAAGGAATCTTCCACAACGCACAAATTGTAAGTTACTTGATTTGTGGGAGATGGTATGAGTAGGGAGCGGGTTCACAGGATTCATGATTTATAAAATGGTCTGAGTTCTCTATGAACACTACCCGTGACGAATCTTCAGTCTGATCTTTGAAACAGAGAAAGAAAAATGAGTAGATCAGTTCACGTGAACCTTTTCAAAGACAATGGATATCGAAGCTTTTCAGAAAGGAAGAGGAATAAGGCTGAAGACGTTGAAAGTGGAGAAATGAATCACAAAGCTGTCAAATGGGTTTTCAAATTGTAGTTTGAATTAGATGGTGGAATTCTATTTTGAAAGTGGTATCCAAATGTGAAGCGGGAGTGATAGGGTAGAAATGTAATTTCAAAACACATCCAAACAGAGCCTTAGTCTTTTGGCTTAGTTTTTTTTATTTTATATTTTTTTTACATACATGTTGGACATTTTTTTGAACATTAATGTTTAATATTTTTGCATTTTTTATTAAGTAAAAATCATAATTTTATTTGTTTTATTATTTTAAATTTCTTTTATATAAAAATAATTTAACAATCTCCACACTAACAATCATTATTAAAATAAATATAATTTTACTTAATCTTTTCATTAATAATTCCTTACTATTAGAGCATCTCCAATGGTTTTCCATTGGAGCTGCTAAAGCTATAATATAACAGCTTTGAGGAGAAAGGGTTCTCCAATGGTGAGATATAGTAGCTGTTAAAAATGGCAAATGCCAAACCAGTAGCCAAGTTTGACAACAACTTTGGCAAATGGCAAATCTGCCAGCTCACCCCAAACCAACTGATTTTCTTCCTTCCCTCCCTCATTTTCTCATCCGTTTGTAGAAAAACTCAAACAAAAACATAACAATTTTTCATTTGCGAAATTCACAATTTTTTTTACAACAATTTTTTAAAAAACAGAAATTCACTAAATCAACAACATTCAACCAAAAATTTGAGGAGATGGACAACAACATTCAAGCAACAACAACATTTAAACAACATTCAACAAAATCAAAATTATTCTCAGAATAACATCTAAAAATCGATTCTCAGATATCTTCATTAGGATCTCAAAGATTTGATTTTTACTCTAATAGATTGATATTTAAATAATAAAAAAATAAATATATCATACCTTGATCGGTGACTGAAACCAAGAGTCTTGATCAGTGATTGAAACCTTGTGTTGATCGGTAATCGGTGACTGAAACCGAGAGGTCATCGGTGATCTGTGACTGAAAGAGATATAAAGAGATCGGAAAGATATATATATATATATATATAGATAGATGGTTTAATCGATCAAGAGATATAGACAGATCGGTGATTGAAACCAGACGGTGGAGAGAGATCAATGACTGAAACTAGATCAGTGGAGATAGATCGGTGATTGAAACCAGACGGTAGAGAGAGATCAATGACTGAAACTAGATCAGTGGAGATAGATCGGTGATTGAAACCAAACGGGGGAAAGAGATTGGTGAATGAAACCGAATCGGTGAAAGAAAGAAGGTGAGAGTGAGGGACACAGACTTTGCAATGGAGAGATAAAGAGATAGTTAAAGATCAGGGAGCTTTTAGAGAGAGAGAAAGAATGGCTTGGTTAGGGTTTGATTTTGAAGATTTGAGGAGAGGAGATGAGAAAAGAGAAGAGAGAGCAGAGAGATAGAGAGAGAGAGAGCTTGGTGTCATTGAGAGGAAATGACTTAGCAGGAGGGTATATAGATAGATAGATATTGGAATGCACATGGATTGTTCTAGATAGATAGATAGATGAGCCGTTGGATTATATAATCTATCGGTGCTATTTTGTCATTCGAATGCATATGGGTTTGAGCAACGGCTCTTTTTCTTCATCTTTCAAACAACAACTATAAATTAACGGTCATTTTTTACAAACTGTCATATTTTGTATTTCTATAAATAAAAATCCTTAATCTCAATTTCATTTCACACCAAATATTTCAAATTTCATTTTTCTTTTCTATGATAATGATTACGGACATTTCTCATTTGGACCCTCAGACGAAAGCGTATTACATAATGCGAAAAAATGAGATTTTCGCCAAGTGGTCTTCAAATGTTAGTAGCCCAAATTACTATTTCCCTCTGCCTCCTAATGAATAATTACGGGATAATATAATGAAATTTTTGTCAAGTGGTCCTCATATTTTTATTTTGTAATGAAATTTCATATTTGTTTTTATTTTTGAGTATTTTCTACAAAAGAATGTAATATTATTTTTGCAATGTATAATGTAGCAAAATAGTTTAGTATAATTTAATTTTTTTAATAAAGTATGATGAGAAAATAAATATATTTTTTCAAATGAAGACAATAAAAATATAAAATTTATTTATTTATTTATTTTTCTAATTTTTCAATTTTTTTTCATTTTTTATATTGGGAATAATATAAATGTATATTTTTTTTTTACAAACAGTTAAAAAAAAGTCACAAAAGGCAAAAAAAAAAAAAAAAAATCACAAAAAAACTTATATCCAAACAACACCTACAAATTTAGAGGCAAAGTTAGTTAAGATTTGCTAAAATAACAAATGACCATTAGAGCACCATTATTATAATTTGACAAAATAACACTATTCATTATCAAATTATAACAATAACAATAACAATATAACAGCAACCATTAAAAATACTCTTAATACACTCTATTCTAAGGAAATTTGATTATAAACCCCTTTTACTTTTCTTTTATTGTTAAAAGAACTAAGAAAAAAATTATACTTTTTAAACCTCTTCATAATTATAAAATATTGCATAAAGGACAAAATTTATTATTTAAATATTTTATTAGACTATTATACCCTTAACTAAATTTTTCCACCTTCTCCACCCACTCTCTCCCCACCTTCTCTATCTTTCTCCTCCTTCTCTCCCTTCTCTAACTCCTTCAAGCTTCAGATCTGAAAGCTTCAGACCTCGTCAAGAACGTTGCCTTAATTCGAGAGATCAACAATAATATATCCAAAGTCATATCTCTCTACTCCGATCTTTCCGTGGATTTCTCCAACATCGTTCAGCAACGACGCGCGATCAACAATGACGACCACGTGGAAAAGAGTGTTGATGGAGTTGTTTGGTTATACATATATTTTTAAACACAAATTTGAGTTTTGAATATATGTATATATATATATATATATGTGTGTGTGTATGAGTGTTGTTGAACACATGTATTCTTTTCATTGATATTTGTGATTGTTGATCGAGTTTTAGAAATTTTTCTTCTCAATTAGATATGTTGATTTGTTGATTAATTTGTTTTGTTTTTTTGTTTGTTTGTTTGTTTGTTTTTTTATATTTATTTTTGTTTTTTTTGATCTAATTTCATTTGACAGAACCAGAGTAAAATTTTACTCTGGTTCTATTGCTCTGTTTTTTGTTTCAGATAATGAGAGTAAAATTTTATTCTTGTTCTATTACTCTGTTTTTTGTTTGAGAGAATTAGAGTAAAATTTTACTCCAGTGTTAGAATGACAGTAAAATTTTACTATCAAGAGGTGGTCATTGCCAAACACTTCAACCGCCACAAACACTGCCTTCGCTTTTTTACTTTTGTACAGAGTAACATTTTAATTTTAGCTTCAGAGTCTCACAATATACTCATTTTTCACAGTAAAATTTTACTTTTATACAGAGTAAAATTTTACTTTTAGTTTCAGAGTCTCACAGTTTACTCGTTTTTCAGAATAAAATTATACTTTTATACAGAGTAAAATTTTACTTTTGTGTAGAGTCTAACATTTTACTAGTTTTTTAGAGTAAAATTTTACTTTTAGTTTCAGAGTGTAACATTTTACTCTTATTCAAAGTAAAATTTTACTTTTATTTAGAGTAAAATTTTACTCTGAAATATACAGTGAATATGACTTAATAGGAGAGCTGATAGATATGAGGGTAATATAATAAAAGAAACAAGTTTTAAAATATTAGGAGATTTTAAAAATACTTATATAATTCTTATTCTTTTAAAAAACAAATTAAATAATGAGGGGCCATCACCAAATCTCCTTCTATTCTATCCCTAAAAACAAATCACACCTTAAAAGAATAAATTGATAATATAAAAAATTCAAGTGAAAAATTGATCAAACGAAACGGGTATACCCTTCCTATCCTTTCAATTTTTTCCCCTACACTTTTTCCTTCTCCGCTCTCTCTCTCTCTCTCTCTCTCTCTCTCTCTCCGATCCCACTTTTGTTCATTTCCTAAGGTGCTTTTGAGCAAAGTTTCCTCTAAAACTCGTCTCTGTCTCTCTTAACACAGATCGTTCTGAACCCAAATTTCTTTGTGAACTTTTGTTTTCTTTGATTCTTTTTTCCTCACTTCAAATTCCCAGCATTTCATTTTCTCCACGTCTTCTCTCTATCTGTATATTCATTGCATCTTTTTTTTCTCATCTACTTTTTTGACTAATGTATCAAGAAACTAGGGTTTCGATTCGCAGCCATTAGTTGCAGATTTAGGGTTTCCACTCTCCCAATGATGTAGATTCTAGGGTTTTCTTTTTCGATTCATTGATTTATTATTAATTTTGTTTGGTTGGTCAAGATTGTAGAAGGCAGAAGATACATGACACGTTGATAGACTAACTCGTATAATATTTTTGGGTTTTTTTAAAATTTTTTTTGGATGTAATTGTTGATTTATAATTTGGGGACTGGAAACAAACCTTTGGATGGTTTTTGAATGGTGGGTTTTGATGGATCTGAGAGTTATCTGGAGATTTTAGTGTTGGGCAACTGATTGAGGAAAAGTTTGGGTATTGTGTGGTTTTGGATGGTGAATTGGATTGAAGTTGAAAACTAGAAAGAGGTTGGATTATTGGGTTCTTAAAAGGGGGTGATTTGAATTGGGGATCAAATCATGGATCATGTGATTGGTGGAAAGTTCAAGCTTGGGCGGAAGATTGGGAGCGGATCATTCGGCGAGCTGTATTTGGGTATATGTGATTTGTGTGCTCAAATGGCATTCAATTATTTTCCCCAAACTTTTCGTAGTTATGATGATGTTATATTCATGGTTTTTTAATTTGTTTCAGGAGTAAATGTACAAACTGGAGAGGAAGTAGCCGTGAAGATGGTATGTATTTGTTTTCATATGGGGACAACTTGATTGTGGTGTTGGATGCTTTATATTTAGTAGCTATGCTAAATGTTTTAGAAATTTGGTAGTGATGTTGTGAGGATTGAACTTTAATCAACATTAGACAAGGCTATTAAATCTTTCATCAATCAATGGTTCTTTAATATATGTAGTAGTTGGTAGATGTGTGGTATGTAAATGTACAGGAGCAAATGTACAAACTGGAGAGGAAGTAGCTGTGAAGATGGTATGTATTTGTTTTCATATGGGGACAACTTGATTGTGGTGTTGGATGCTTTATATTTAGTAGCTATGCTAAATGTTTTGGAAATTTGGTAGTGATGTTGGTAGATATGTGGTTGATGATTTTTTTATTATTATTAATGATTTTGTGAAGCAATTTGCATGTGTGTTTATGCCAGTTCACTTGATTTTCAGTTGTTCACATATGTTATTGTAGATAGGTATACTACCTTGGCCTCGACTGCTTGTTTGAGGACCAGGAAAAAAATTTCTTAAAGATGCTCTATTTTAGCTTGTTTTAGTACCGTTAGAGTTTGGAAGGAAGATTTTGATCTTTTCTCTAGTTTGGAGGAGGTTCGGAATCAGACCGTGATGTCAGGAGTTCATTCCGAGCAACCTGAAGTCTTTCCAAGTAACTGGAAAATGGCTTTCAAGAATAGTTTATATGTTTTGTACTTAACTAATGGGTAGCAAACTAGTGAAAAGAGACTTATGGATATAGTTTAGATATGGACATATGAGTTGAGCTACTTTTTCTAGTTTATTTGTCAATGTTTACATTAAAATGAAATGCTAATATGGACTAATATCAATTTGTCTTATCTCCTTATTGGAGTTAATTGGGTATCCATGGTATGACTCACTTATTGCTTGGCATTGAGTGCAGTTGTAATTGCAGCCCTTGCTTCGGGCTGTTTGGTCGAAATAGTAATTGACTTTTTATTTTTTTAAAGAAGAATTCCGGATGCAAAAGTTATTTTTTTATCTTGTTTAAATATTTGTTTTGCGGGTTGTTAATTTGTACTTACATTTTATGGCTGAAAAAAGAAAGCCGTTTCACTTATAACCTGACCTTATTATGCAGAAGTTGAATTTTTATTTTCTTGTCTAAATATTTGTTCTACGGGGTTTGTTAATTTGTACTTGCATTTTATGGCTGAAAAAGGAAAGACTTTTCACTATTATGACCTGACATTATTATTATTATTTTTATTTCAGGAATCAGTAAAGACTAAACACCCTCAGCTTCACTATGAATCAAAATTATACATGCTTCTTCAGGGTGGAAGTGAGCTTTCTCTTTTGGTTTTTTCCTCTTTTGCAATTGCACGTGATATCTTAGTGTTGAGCCAAAATAATTGTGCCGATTTATTTCTTATTTATTGGGTGAAGCTGGTATTCCTCACCTCAAATGGTTTGGAGTTGAAGGCGAATACAATGCAATGGTTATTGACCTTCTTGGACCAAGCCTAGAAGACTTGTTCAATTATTGTAATCGGAAGTTCACTTTAAAAACAGTTTTAATGCTCGCGGATCAATTAGTAAGTATGCTAGTGCATACGTGAAATATTTTCTGGGTGATTGTAGCTGTTCTACTTATGCTTTTTTTTTTTTTGTTTTTAAATGTTTTATGTAGATTAATAGAGTTGAATATATGCATTCTAGAGGTTTTCTTCACCGTGATATAAAGCCCGACAACTTTCTAATGGGTTTAGGGCGCAAAGCAAATCAGGTATGTTCTTCGATAGAGTGTTTTTGTACGTGCATACAGACACTGCCATGAGTGGATTCTTTTCATTCATTTCTAGTTTTGCTATAATATTTTCTGTTAGACTTCTGCCTGATAGTTTTGACATTTAGAATGAAAATACTGTGCGATTGCGCGGTGTGAAGAACATATTTTAAGGGTTTGAGACTTCAAATTCTTAAAATATGACTAGCTGCATTTATGTTTTTTTGTATTTGAGTTAAAGATAAATATTACACATGCACATACATGTTTCATATTAGAATCGAAGACAAACATTACTTGTGCACACGTCAAAATTGTAAGTTTAAATGCGTAAATGTTGTAAATGGAATGTATATGCTTTTTGTATTTGACATTTAAGGTTTTATAATGCAATGCAGTGTGATGAAATAACAATTCTGAAAATATTTCTTCTTAACTTCCATTTAAAATGCTAGAGGGTGGAATTAGAAGTTGTGACTTGGTTCATCATATTAATGGACTTTGGTTATTCTCTATCTCATTGCTGCAGAATTATATATTTTTGCATCTCTTTTTACCATATATATTTTGAAACTCTTTAACATCCTATGATCCAAAAATACAAAAAGTAAGATGGAGTATATGCTCGGTAAATAAGATGGAGTTTTAGGTGGCTCAATATCTTCATGTGAAAGAGTTTTATGAGTTACTTTGTCCATCCTTGTGCATTATGCAAAAAGTAAATATCGGTAATTCATTGTCAATAAGTGACTAATACATTATATTGACAACCCTATGGCCTTATCTATATTTATTTATTTTCAGTTTATAATTTATATTTTTTATGCTTTCTCTAAACTTTGTACCCCCCTCCAATTGAAAAACTTAACCATTGACTTAGAACTATTTTTTGGGATACATTTTGACATGGTCTTAAATATTTTGTTTATTTTGTCATGATATTTCCACAAAGTGCAATATTTTATGATTATGTTGTGATATTATTCATTGCAACGCATTGTGTGATATCACGATATATCTATGATGTTCTGCGATTTTGCAACCTCAATGGAATATCTTATCACATCCTTCGAATTCACGGGTATATCATACGAAATATTTTGATATGTTTTGATTTCTAATTCCATGGTTCATAAATAATGTAACTTACTTTTTGATGGATGAATTAATTGAAGAATTACAAAGGCTTTTGTATTTTGTGATGAGATGTCATATGCCTAGTCTGGAACTTTGCAAGTCCTTGTATAAGGAGTGTGATTTGTTTTATTTTAGTGATTTAATAAAACTACTAAGACTCAAATAGAACATGGAGCAAGGCAAAAATATTTACAAAAAATAATTTTTGGCAAACATTTAAATCCATAATCTAGGGTTCAAAATAATTTCCAATGAGGAAATAAGAATACAAGAAATCACCAAATGTAAAATTTGATGACCACCTTAAAGAGAGTACAACCTACATATAGTCTAGCTAACAAGTGCCTTACATAGGCCCTGTTTGGTAGGGCTTATTTCAGCTTTTAGCTTAATTTAAGCTATTTTGATGTGTTTGGTTCAGCTTAACAATACAGCTTATAGCTTTTTGTAAGTCAAAAATCAACTTATTCTTTGAGTGGGGGAGGAGAAGCTTAATTTATAAGTCAAAAATCAGCTTATGTTCACAGTTATAAGCTATAAGCTGTTAAGGTATAAGTTATAATCACTTTCTCACAGCTCTACCAAACGGGGCCATAATATCACTTGCTTAGTAACAAGCAAGAGAAAAGTTGCTTATATGTAGTTGTTTTAATGATAAGTGGTGATAAAATGCTTACAAATAACCATCTCAATAGCAGGTGGTTTACACGTAGTCATTTCCTAAATAGATTACCTTATGGTAAAGGAAGTTTACAAATAAAAAATACACGATAGCCTAAATCTAGTAGTGATACCTAATGGTACTAATCATACAACTTAAATTAATTAAAGAAAAATCCAGCTTCTTTTAATTTTTTCTGACCCTTTTTGGCAAAGTGGGATAGACCAACTTTGGAGAACAAAAGGATCACACCATCAAGCTTTTAAGAAAAGAGTTCAAGGAATTGGATTTTTTTAATTAAGTTGTATTATTAAATATGATTTCTAGATTTGATCTATGATATAATTTAGGAGTTTTGTCGGTATAGATATTGTAAACCACCTGTTGAGGTGGTTACTTGTAAACCACTTACTATTGAGGTCGTTGTATATAAGTAGCTTGTCACCTATTTGTCATTGAGGTGGTTGTATATAAACTGCTAGTCACCCACTTGTAGCTTTCTTTGAATTAAGTACTTGTATATTATGACCTTATTTGGTCTATGGGCTGTTTTGTTTAGCTTATCTAAGTTGCTTACATTTTGTTTTTGGTATTCTAGGAGTTTGTGTAAGACTATTTGGTGTAGCTTCTTCTTACGGCTTATTAGGCAAAAATAGATTAACTAAGTAAAAAAAAAAAAAAACCAAATTATCTAGATGTTGGAGGTGGGGTGCTTTTGGGTTTTGTTTTTGATTGTCAACTTTCAACTTTACAATAAATTGCACTAAACAGGCCCTATGTAAAAGGGTCCATAACTTGTGGATTTGAGTTATGTTTGCTGGAAATTGTAGAAATCAGCTTCTAAAATCTGATTTATACATAGTTTCATTGTTGATCAGAGTGTTATTTGAGGAGGCCTTCTATTGTGTATATTTGGATTTTATGTTTTTTTCTTAAAATCTTATTTTTTGTTTTGTTTATTTATTTTTTTGGTTTTGTTGTTGCTCATTGTTAAACTGCAGGTATACGTCATTGACTATGGCCTTGCAAAAAAGTATAGAGACCTTCAAACACACAAACATATACCATACAGGTAATTGTTGATCTTCCATATTTGTGAAGAATATGATATAATTTCTGTTGTTCACTTTGATGATCTTACTATCAGCTGTTCAACTCCAATTTTGCAATGTAACTTTGCTTCATATCTAAGCTCGGTCTAGGATTTTGCTGTCCGTTGTTATATTTTAGACTGGGGAGTAAAGGGAAGTTAAGGGAAATTCTTATGTAAGTGGAATGTCTTTTTTTGGGATAAGTATGTATTCACGGGCTTTCAAATTATGTTATGATATTTGGTACAATTATTTCGCAATAAGTGGTACTTAAGAGTATCCTTTGTGCTTTCTATCATGTTGTTTTTGGGAGAGACATAAAAGGGAATTGGTAGGTGTTTTACTCGCACGAATTGTCAATTTATCACAAAATTATTTGTGGTCACTGGTGTCCTCCCATTGGCATGCTTGTTTGAATTTTTAAAGCATTCATTTTGACAAACACATGAATTTAAGGGATATGAGAATAGAGTTATTGGCTTGTTGCTACTTAACTATTCATCTTGTTATTGCTAGTCTACGAAAATGTTTTAATTTGTCGTCAAGAAGGCATGACAATTATTTTTTTACAAGGAAAAGAAATGCCACTAAAAGGAAAGGCAGAGCCCAACATGTGTAAAATATTGTCTTGAAGAGGAAGCTTTTGTTAGGGAAGTGAACATAGTCCTTAACAGAATCATTTCCGAAGAGAACCATTCCTCTTAAAGGAGTCATATACATAACGGAATTTACAAATTTTTTTTGATTCCCCCCCATACTCATGATCATGTGTTTGATGTATACAGAACTTTAGGTCAACCATCCATAGAGATAGATAGGATAAATACCTTAAACGCAAATTCCATTGAGCGTTGTTCCTTCTAGTTCACTTTGAATCCAAAACAGTTCAATTGTCCGGTCTCAAAAGTATCAACATGAAGCAAATCTTGAGCATGAAGGTGCCCTCAAACTTCACAAGTATTTTGGAGTTAGAACCCTTATTTGTAGAACTTGGTAATCTTGTTCCTAAGGATTTGTTACCTTGTCATACAAGAAATAGTTTTTATCCCAATTAATCATTAATTGCAATAAGATTCTTAATTAACAATTAATTAAAGTAATTTTATAATTAACCCTTAATAAGGATTAACTCTTTTAATTCATTCATATTACATATTGCTCCTATCGTGTGTGACATTTTATGACTACCCTACGTAGTATGAATAAACAGGTGAATCCTTCTGTTAATAGTTACCAATGCGATCAATCCTTCCATCATACAATGTCCTGATTAAGCAAATAGCCACAAAAAATTGTTAAACTTCTAACTCATGTGTTCAATCTAAACTAATATAACTTATGTTGGGTAATTATAATTTTTTTTCCTTCTAATTAACTACCTTGCCCTAGTGTCACGGGCCGACTCCTTTAGAGGCGTAGCGGATCAATTTTTCACCCGTGTGGCGCTTAAACTCCACCAAGTTTAAGCCTGCCATAGCTCATTGACAAATCGAGTGTTGATGGTTTCACCCGTTTGAACATTAGGGCCCAATGCTTTGTCAAGCAAAACAACTTCACAAGGAAGCTTTGTCTTCGCTCGGATGCCACAAGTAAGCCTAACGCCTCAAGTGCACCAAGCACGGCATAAGTCGCTTCATAGCGCCAAGCCTACCTCAAGCAACGTGCTTGCCCAACTTAGGTTTATGTCACCAAGGTACCTAGCCACACAACAATGTGTTAGCGAAGGTCCTCGACTTAGCCGACAAGCCAACATTGCATGTTAGGTCTTTAATAGCACCTCGAAGTGTTGTAGGGTCAAGCATGCCTCAATAGATGCATAGTGGATGGCCACTTGGTCATGCGAAGCCCACAAGCCACCGAGGGTCAATCTCTTGCCCACGGCGTAGTCCTCGTGCCAACACGCGTGTTAGATTCCGCCTAAGGCCATTGTGCACCTTAGCGTTGCACCAACGTGTAGCATGAGTAAGGCAATATCTCAATCCGTAGCTTGCTTGTAGCATAATGTAGTCTCTCAATGGACTTAGTCAAGGCATAGCTTGATGCTTTCATTTGATAGCCCACATATGCGGCGTCGTCTTCCAACTGCTTAGCTTAAGCCACGGGATCCCCTCGTGCAAGGTTGAAACGAAACCAAGCACTTGAGTTGGCACACGAGGCCTTTAGTGGTGCCTCGATAGCCCATTCGGTCCAAAACAAGTCCCAAAGATGCCATATTGCGTGACATAATGGAAACAACGTAGTGAACCTCTCCCTCGGGGAGGTACGCGCAGTGCCTACATTATTGCACCGTTCACGGGGCTCTTAAACCCACGTAGAGACTCTGGACACCCCTCTGGATGCCTAAAGCTTGCCCTTGAGTTGCCTCAAGGTTGCTCACTTGAAGCCCAGTTTGGGTGGGGAGGTAGGTAGGTAGGTAGCACACCTTGCCCCCTTATGTATGCTTGTTAAGCAATTAGCCCTCTGGCAGGAGGAAACATCAATATGTCCGAGGAGTCATAATGATTTTTCATAAATTCCACAAATTGAGAAAAATCACAAAACTTGGTCGGGAAAACACTAACCCCAAGACCTCTTTCCAGTAAAAATTTCAACTCGAAACTCCTTCATTTGGATGCCCAAACAACGCACCAAAATTTTTGCACTATTGGCTAGTGTTGCTGGCTGCTGCTGCTGCTGCTGGCCTGCTTGCCTTGGGCTGCTTGGGGCCAATGTTAAGCCACGTTGAGGCACTTCCAACGGCCACTCTTGAGCACTCAAATGGCCACACCACCGCGAGCGAAACGTGACGGAGTTAGCCTTGCAAGGCAACTAGTGACACCTAGCCAAGATCTCCTCAAGTCATGTCCTAGAAAATCACATGACATTCTTTCTCTTTACTTGAGAGTAACATCTAATCAATAATAAAATTATTTATATATTTTTCATTGTCATCTGTTACTACCGAGAGTTGAGACTCATTAAACAACAATTTCAAATTACTCCAGTACTTGCCATGCAGGTACACTTTGAGAGATAACTCAATGCGTGTGTGGTTACTATTCTTCACTGCTCTACTTATGGTCATGTGAAATATTAAGATTTCTTAGCACTGCATATCAAAAGAAATGGCTTAGTACTTGTGGTTCCAGGTTGTTGAGTTTGTTAGTTGATATCAGGATATACGATAGCTGACAAAAATCATGTATTGTAAATATTTTTATACCTACTTGGCATCTTGATGTTTTACCCTTTTTTTATGTATGTTGTGTTGTCCCTTTGATGGACTTGTTTACATGATAATAACTGTGAATTTTTTCTTCGTTTGTCAGTCTTCTGCCTTTGTAAGTTTGTCATGAATGCTTATCAAATCTTTTCTTACAGAGAAAACAAAAATCTCACAGGCACAGCTCGTTATGCAAGCGTTAACACTCACCTTGGAGTTGGTGAGTAACGCTAACTTGTTGCAGCTATTGACCAAAAATGGGGTGTAGCTCTTATTGTCACATATTCACATTTTTTGGACTTCTATGGTTTGTCTAATTGTAATTTTGTTTTATTACTTGCAGAGCAAAGCAGAAGGGATGATCTTGAATCTCTTGGTTACGTGCTTATGTATTTTCTGCGGGGAAGGTGGAACATATGTTGGAATTCTTTACTTGACCTATTTATTTTATTAGCATTTTATATTTCTAACTCATTCATATGATTTCTGTCTTAGCCTTCCTTGGCAAGGTTTGAAAGCTGGCACTAAAAAGCAGAAATATGACAAAATTAGTGAAAAGAAGATGCTTACTCCTATAGAGGTATGATCACATTCTCTCGATGATATAGGATCATAACAAATACAGTTGCTGGGTTATTGGGTCTCAGGTCATATGTTGTAGAACTTATGGCCGCCTCCATTGTAAATTTTTTAGCACTGCATAGATTAGGTTATCTAAATGAAATTATAACATGTTATTTGCAGGTGCTTTGCAAATCCCATCCATCAGAATTCATATCATACTTCCATTATTGTCGATCATTGCGATTTGATGACAAACCAGATTATTCATACCTGAAGAGGCTTTTTCGCGACCTGTTTATTCGCGAAGGTAAAGTTTGCTTTTGAACTCCTATCCTTGAATTTATATTAGTCTTTTTTTGCAACCAAAAAAAAAAAAAAAATAATAATAATAAACTGTGACCTTTAGTATTCTCCCTGAAGCTGATGCCAGCTTCAATTAAGAGAGGTGTCTTAGTTTCTTATGTATTTTTTGGACAATGTAATTGGCGCAGGTTATCAGTTTGACTACGTATTTGACTGGACTATTTTGAAGTATCCACAGATTGGTTCCAGTTCTAGAGCACGGGTTAGTACTTCTCAGATTTGCTGGCAGTTGTTCATACTTTTCTTCGTCAAATGTTTCTTACCTTATTGTTCTCATGCCTTTTCAGCAGCCTGCTGGGAAATTGCCTTTGAACCCAGGACCATCTGCTGAAAGGACTCCGGGTATATTTCTTTTCTCAGTAAATTTTCAAATGATTTAATACAAAGCTTGTTGTTTGTATGGGTTAATTGGTTACCTGATTGTCAGATGTAATTTAAGGTCATTGGGCATCTGAGTACTAGAATTTGCTCTTGTAATTTAAGAAAACGAATTCTGCAGTCTATTTTTCATTGTAATGAAAAGAAATTAAGGAGTTTAATTATTGATGTTTGCCATTGCGTATCACTTCTAGTGAGGCAAGAGACTCGAGATAAATTCTCAGGTACAGTGGAGGCATTTGCTAGAAGGAATGGTACTGTTGGAGTTTTGCATGGTGAACAATCCAGGCACCGACAAAGATCTTCTTCGGAGAATGTACCATCATCAAAGGATGTGGTGAGTAGTGTTGGTAACATTTATTTATTTAGAGTATGTTTAGTAATGTTTAGATTTGTAGTTTCCTGTTTGTAAACAAAAACTTGTTTGGTGTCCAGTTTTGTTTTAAAAAAGCTTGTAAACAATTTACAAAATTTACTAAATTATTGTAACCACAAAAAAGGTTAGTTTCACATGTTTAGGAAAGAAATTTTCATTCCTTCCTCCGCCTTAGGTTGCCACCTCTTGCTGGAGACTACCTCCGGTTACTACTTCTAAAGGCTGACAACCACCTCCGGCCACCATCTCCAACTGTCAACAATCACCTTTTGCGTCGACCTCACTTGTTTTTCAAAACAAGTTTTTAAAACACATGTATACCAAACATGTTTTTGGTTTCTTTTTTTAATTTATTTTTTATAAAAATAAATATAAACATGTTTAATATTTTCTCTAAATGAAAAACAGTTTTAAGTGCAAACATCATCAAATGGCACCTTAATATTCTATTGCTCCTGTTCATGATTGTAAGTGCATGAAATGCTCATTTTTGGTTTAATTATTGATTGTTTATGTTACTTTCAGCAACCTGACTCTGAAAGAGGTCGCACTTCTCGAAACGGAAGTAGTTCAAGAAGGGTTGTCGTATCAGGCAGCCGACCAAGCTCATCTGGTGAAGCCAGTGAGAATCGACCAAGTCGGTTGGGTTCGGGCAGTGGTCGCCTGTCTACAACACAGAGGATCCAACCTGGTTTTGAGTCTAAATCATCATCTTTCATTCGTGCTCCAGTCACAAGAGGCAGCCGTGATGATCCTCTTCGGAGCTTTGAGCTGCTAACTATTGGCACAGGAAAGCGGAAATGAAGCAGAGACTCAAAAACTATTAATAAGAAATCTGTATTGTCAAGGGCTCGATTTGTATATGTAGCCGATGTGAAGATCAGCTCTATTAGTAAGTTGTTACACATCGATTCACAGATTAAGCTCAAATTTAAATTTCGTCTAGAATGATTTGGGTAAGTTCGTCGTCATCACTGATTCTTGCCATTTTTATATTTCTTGTAAACTCATCAAACAAAAGAGAGGGAGTGCTTATCTCCAGTTTTTAGGGAAATGTTTATATTTTTGAGACTGGGTAGTTGTAATAAGGACTTTCGTGTGTGTTGTATTTTGAGAAACTTTGCTTCAAGACCTATAGCATAGCATGTACTCTGCTTTCCCTTTGTGTAATACTTTACCTGGGCCTTGTGTTTATAATGGGAGCTTTTTAGAGCATCCACCCAAACCTTAAAAAATGGGAGCTTCTATGTACGCAACAAATTGTCTCCTTGTACCCTTTATTTTGCCTTTTTTTTTATTACATGAAATTATATAAAAATCCTTGTACCTCTAAATTCTTCAAACCCAAATTTTTCTACCCATCCATCCCTCCCCGCCACCATCCACCCACCCACTATGCCATCTTTGGTGGTGGTGCCACCCTTTTACTCTATGCCCCCCCCCCCGCGGTCACGGAGAACGACCACAGCTCCTTCCCACCACCAAGGCCTTCCCCCCTTCCCCTATGAACCATCCCAATGAGGCTGCCTTCATCTTCCTCAGATTCGGAGTCTCTCTCTCTCTCTCTCTCTCTTGTGGGTTGCTGGTGGTTAGAGGTCGCGGTTGTGACTGCTGGAGGTGGCAGTAAGGGTAGAGTTAAGGTTTGAAACATTAGGGGCGTAATGGGAAGTTGAGAGGTTGGAGATAAGGTTATGGGTGTAAAAGGAAGCTCTCTGAGCCTTTGTTTGGCATGTTAGGTTTTTTGGCTAAAAAAAGACAAAATAGATTTTTGAGCTTAATAAGACAAAATATCATATTCAAATCATAATCATTTTATTTTTTCTCTTATAAAAGTAAAAAAAGACAAAAAATTTATCCCAAATGAGAATTTTTAGTTTCAGGTTAAAATAGTTAAAAAGTCAAAAAATTAAAAAATCAACTCACATTCCAAACGAATTTTTAAAAAAGTTACTTGTCACAAATTATTTTATTTTCAAAATTAGGTGGCAAATTGACATATACAAATTTGATATCTCTGCCAATTATATGAAATTTATTTAATATTTTTATTTTAAAAAGATCTTGCCAAGAATCACGTGGTGCAAAAATATTTATTTTTAATATATAGTTTACATATTCTAAAACACTTACATATTTTTATTCATTCTTTATGATACGTTTTATACATACTTTTTAATACTAACAAGAGGGGGTGTTTTTAGCATTTCCCATTTTATAAAATATCAGGGTTTGGGTTTTATATGATTTTAGGCAATGCAAGTATATTGTTTATGATTGCCTATAGGGTCTTCGGTTGAGTGAGACGGTAACTTAAATCATCTTATATATACAATTTATTTTATTTTTTTTTATGTTGCTATAGTACACATTTAAATTGAGGTATATCGTATATATCTTATTACAATGTACGTAATGCTTTTTAATAAACACTACATTTAGTAATTTTTTTCTCACGAAGATGACTCTGATTCCTAATATTTTTTACTACAAATGATTTCACTACGTCGGTCATAGTATAACAACATTTATAATAACAACGATTCATAATTAAATTTGTGTTCATATTTCATGAAATTTTGACAATCCCACACTTGATGGGATTACTGGTGTGCTGACGAAGCAACAAACAATCTATTAATTACAATAATGGAATTCCTAAATTGAAGTTATCTATATTCAATTGTGGAGTATATTAATCAAGTTATTTTCAAATAATAAATCCATTAAAGTGGTTCCATTTCTCAATGATGATTAAAGGTATGCTTTCAAAGGTAGTAAAAGAATACATCTGGGGCAAATGCTGGTCTCAAGCACAATTGATTGGAGAGAATGAGAACACTTCTATCAATTTTAACAAATTTGGTACCTCAAAAACACTGAGGAATTTGAATATGGTACCATAATTATCTGTATTCAATGGTTCACAAACTAAAAACAATCGGCTTAAGCAACAAACAATTTGGTAACCATTGAATATAGATAAATAATATCATTATTGTGAAAGTAAAAATTTGTTGGATGAGAGTCAGATTCAACATTCTTCTATGTACAAATTAAATTAAAATAAATAACAAAAATCAAGCTGCTCAAGTTTAACTTGCGTTCAATTCGTTCAAAACTCATTATATAAACAAGTCAACTACCAAAGTTTAAGCAAATTGTGAAGCTTAATTTTCTAAGCTCGGCTAGGACTTGCTTGGATTAGCTCGAAAAATAACAAATCAAGTTTGAACATATTTTTGAAATCTGTTAAGTTTTCAAACCACTTATATGGCCTCCTTCTCTTCTCAGCTCGACTCTTTGGAATTAGGGTACTTATCATTTTTATGTTTCCGAAATGGGTCCATCTAAGACTCGACCATTTTTTTTATCAAATTTAAATGTTATGAAAAAGTGTTCAAAAACCATCTCCAATCCATTCATCAAATGTTCATCAAATTAAGGGAGAGACATTTTTTTTCATCAAATTAGAATTTGATGAAAATTTGAAAAAATAAAGCATTAAAGATGATTTTTTTCCCCTCATCAAATTTGACGAAAAGAGAAATTTGAGATAAGAGGGGAATTTTAAAAAGATTTTGTTGAAAATTTGATGAAATAATTCATATCAAATCAAACTTTTTACTCAAATTTAAAATCAAACTAGATTGAAAAAAAGGGGTTGGATGCTCTCAGCTAATTTTTTTAACAAATATATTGGAGGCTGTAAAAACAATAAAATAAAAAATCAAGTCCTAAGTTTTCGTTCAATCAGTTATAATAATTATTATTTATTTATATTATTTTTTCTCTCTAGGGATAACATTTGGTCAAATTAAATTTGTGACTTTCACACAAATATCTAATAATTCATGTCCTTCCCTCCAATTGCCAAGCAAGAATCATGGCCTCCCACATGTTGGTTTTCTTAAATTTGGAACTTCTTCGAAAAGTTTTCTAATCTGTGTTTGAGAGAATTATTATATAGCCCTTTTGGTATTTCCAAAAAAATATTTTTTTGAGTTTTGAAATCACATGCTTTTGCTATTTTACTTTGGGAAAGCTTGTTGTTTGGTAAAAAAGCTTTTACATGTTTTCAACTTATTTACTTCTTCATTCCAAAATGATCAAAATAAACTAAAAATTTAAATTTTTTTAAAGGCGAGTTTAAAATCCCATTTTTTAAAGCCACAAAAAAGTTTTACCAAACAATGGTTGGAGACCTTAGTCTTTGATGTTATTCCATGAGAGAATCTTAGGATTTGAATACAATTTCACCATTTTTCTTGAATATGATAGTTGAAAACAAAGTTTATATTTATTATATATTTTTGTGGGAGATTTATGTGAGCAATAATGGGAACCTTGTTCCTAGACCAAATTAAGAAACATACATCTTCTTTTCTAAATGAGAAATACAAGATTGCCAAGTCGGTCTTGACTAGAGTTACCGAAATGTAAGTATTCCTTCATTATGACTTGGAAATAAAATAAATAAAAAAAAGAGTTTATAATCAAATTAAGTTGTTAGTTCTTGATACAAAAATAAAACTTAGATATGAATTTTAAGCATTATAGGGTCTATGCATATAACAAATATTTGGAAAAGTAATTTCAACTTGAGTAGGTAATCAAAAATCATTGTGGAGTCCACTATCTCCTTTAGAACAAACCTATCTTTTTCCTTCAAAGGTTTCAATGTGAGAAAAAGCAAACCAAGCTTATTTTGATGAATATTTTGTAGTTTTATTTATTTATTTATATATTTTATCATCACGTTCTTGTCTTAAAGGTTGGCTGAGGATGCAACAAACAATGATCCATGCGGTCCAGATGCTAGAACAATGACTAGAATAGCTGATGCATCCTATGATGTAGATGACTATTGGAGAATTGTTGATGTCCTTCATAGGAGGTAATGTATTTTAATTTAAATTATAATCTATTGACATGAGGCATCTTTGGTATCATTGAAAAAAAATAAAAATAAAAAAAATCTAGGAAACAAAATAACTTCATTTAGATTCCATTTGGTGATGTTTACACTTTACTATTTTTTGCTTACAAAAAACATTTAGCATGTTGATGTTTATTTTTGGTAAAAACAAAAATGTGAACTAAAAGCATGTTTGATATACACGTGTTTTAAAAGTTTGTTTTGAAAATAAATGAGAGAAGTGGTTAGCGAGACATGTTGACCGAACTGATTACTGACCGTTGGAGAAGGTGGTTGGAGGCAATTGTCAATGGTGGTTTTTCACAAGAAGTGGTGGTTAAAGGTCGTTTTTGATAAAAGGTGATGGTCAAAGTTAATTGTCACCAGAGGTGATTGTCACAGAAGGTCACCAGCGATGACAACCAGAGGTGGAGGTGGAGGTGGTCGGTAGTAATGATGAGCTGCTGGTGATGGTTGGAGTGGGTGGGAGACGATGAAAGAATGAATTTGTTTCATTTTTTTTTTCTTCTAAACAAGTGAAACTAACTTTTTTGTAGTTACAATCGTAAACATAAATATTACCAAACAGGAGAATTGATTTGAAAATTGTTTAGGAAAACTTTTTGGAATCAACTCACATTTTAGGAAATACTAAAAAGTTATTTATTTTTGGCACAAAAATGAAAATGAATTTTTATTTTTTGAAAACATGATAACAAAAACCATTCCAGATAGGGTGAGTTTTACATTTTCTATTTTTTTGTGTGCATTTTCATATTTTTAACATTAGCAATTTGAAACAAAATGCTGGTTGTATAGCATTGATTGGAAGCAATGGAGACAATCCTACAAATCACTAGTTTTGCTTGATTTCTTGCTAAACTCATGGTCATGAAGACTTTGCTGAAGAATTTAAATGTGATTACAATGTCATTGAACATTTAAGTACAATGATGAAAAAGGGTAAGTCAATGCATTTTGAAAGATGTGTCGATAACATTTTTGAAATTAACAGTTATCTAGTTGTTCTAGTTTGAAATAAATGATCATAGTTTAAATATACCGCATCATTTTGTACAATTTTTTTGTATAACACTTCTGTTTGTATAACATTGCTCTTTGCTCATTGTTTCTCACGTAGGTTTGACTGGAGGATGAACATGCAGAAGAAATCAGAGAGGAACTTCATCTTTTGGCTCGTATTCGAACTCAAGCCCTGCATGGTGTGAAATAGATCAAATAATCAAACATGATTATCCACAAGAAGAACTAAAAGGTGAGAAATCTAACACCCTATAGTGAGAATGTTGAAGGGCCAAGTGTTTGGAATTGCCCTTGTATTGAAGAAAGGGGTTCCTTACTTGATTTTGATGATCAAGAAGAAGAAGGTGAAAGTAAAGAAGAAGAAGAACCACGTGGAAGATTCACCTTCTTCTTGGAAGGACTAACGCCAACAAACTTTGACATTTAATTGCGAGAAAGTGCTCTTTAGGAGTTTTTCTGATGTTGGCAAGCTAATGCATGAGGAAAAAGTTGGATTGCCAAGTTTCTAGTAATTATTGATAATTAAGGTATATGCTTTGAATAGCCTATTGAATTTGTGTATATTTAGATAATGTAAGATAATACAATGTTGTAATGAATTATTTTTTTTCCCTTCTTAATAGAAGTTTGAATTAGAATCTCCTCATCACACTGACAAAGTATATTGATAGATAGAAGCTCCTTATCAATAACAAGTGCCCAAGGTTATTTTATTAGACAATTCAAATATTTCATAAAAGATATATTAACATTTACTTTTACTCTATTTCAATTTTTAGGTGTTTGAAATTCTATGTTTTTTTTTAGTTGAAATTCTTTGTTTGAAATTCTATGTTTTTTTTTTTTTTTTTTTTTTTTTTTCGCCCTGAGTTAGAAACTATAACCTGAAAACTTACCCTGACCTCCCAAAATAAGTTCCACCTACAACAAGTGTTGCGGTAATAATAATTTGAGACTAACCTCCTAACCAATTACGTTACACCCAAAAAAATTGGCCTTAAAAATTTTGAAATTAAGATCTGAGGTCTTAAACCACCAGCCTTTTATCCAGTGCGCTAATTCTCTGTTTACTATCATGAGGGGATATGACTATGTTCAAGGTATGATCCAAAATAATCTTCATTATATTGATTATGACATGAAAGTGGTTGTCAAATCAAAATATCATCAAATTAAAGTAATGTAGTTGGTGTTTGTTTGTGAAATAAATGGGTGTTATTAGTTGTGAAATAAAGTGATAATTTTATTCGTTAAGTGGTATCTGTCTAGTTGCTTTCTCAAATTTTTTTTGAATAAGTTTTAATAAATTAAAAATAAATTTGATAAAATTAATTACTAAAGTAATTAGTATTTTATATTTTTTATTTTCTGTACCTAACTAATTTTTTTATTTGAAAAAAAAAAAAAAAAAAAAAAAAAACACATTCTAAAAACTTAACCAAACATATATTTCTATTGAGCTCTATCTAGTCTTTGCTAGCCAGGCTATCTAATCCAAACCACTTATATCACTCTTTTCCCATTATTTATTTATTTATTTTTACAGTATTAATTGCTTCAATTTTACAATTAGTTTTAATGAGAGATAATGGGACCATTTACTTAATTGTTCTTTTTTGTATTGTCACATGTATTGTATTGTCATACATACCTACCTACAAGTATGCAATATTATAGTTTGAAAATTATCAATTAGATCAACCAACTTGTGACCCACTTGAATATACTTTAAAGTGTTTGTTGTTGTGTCACTGAAGCAATGTTCATTTTGCTTGTCCTCTATGAATGCAAAAGAGGATTCCAGCTTGAAAGGCAAATATATATGTAACTAAAAAAACAAAAATTGTGTAATAAAACTTAGAAATTCAATACTATCACTATTGAGTATTAATTTTTCAAAAAAATCTTAAAAGTCTTCTATTTATATAATTTGAAAATATGGTCATAGACATTGCTTTGTGGCTAAATTACAATAATCACTCAAGAGGTTTAGAAATAATACAATAAGCCTTATAAATTTGATATAATTGTACCGACTTCCTTTTAGTAAAGATATAGTTACTAGATCTAACGTAGATAGTGTAAAGATATAAAGATAAATAAAATAAAATATATATTTCAATATAAATGAAATGACAATATCATTTTTTCATCTATACAATTAATGAAATATTGATAAAAGGGGGTTAAATGTGATGTGAATTAAAATTTTAAGAGATCCTATTATGTCAAATTCGTAAGGTTCAATATATTTTATCTAAATTTTCAAAGATATTAGTGTAATTTATTCAAATAAAAAAATAAAGATAACAAACATCTAATCCTTATGTCAATCTCTCGATAAGTTGTGTAGTAAACCTTAGATTTGAAGATGAAAGAGCAAATTACCACTAAGTGGACTTCCTCAAAATTAATAGACATTTATAAAAATATTTAAAATTTTAATTATTAATAATTATAAAATTTATCGCTAATATATAATTATTTTTTAAAATATACAGTACACTAAATTATTGGGTGTGTTTAGTTTGTGTTTGTAGAGTAATTTTTGAGATAAAAAAGTACAAAAATTTATTTAGTTTGTCTTTTTCTAAATATTTTCTCTAAAATAATTTTGATTTTTTTTTGTAGAATAGCTTTTGAGATAAAAAATATAAAAACTTGTTTGGTTTGTCTTTTTCTAAATATTCTCTCTAAAATAACTTTGGTTTTTTTGTAGAGTAGTTTTTGAGATAAAAAAGTACAAAAAATTGTTTAGTTTGCCTTTTTGTAGAACAGTTTTTGAGATAAAAGTACAAAAACTTGTTTGGTTTGCTTTTTTTGCAAACATGTTTCAAAAGTAATCTTGGAAATTACATAACCAAATATATTTCTGAGAGTTTTTTTGAAAAAATTTGTTTAATTTGATTACTCTTAAAAAAGTGTTTGTAAAATATATTTTCAAAAAATTTCTCCCAAAATCAAACCAAATAAGGCAATTATCTTCCCAAGAAAAAACAGGTAGAGTACAACTCAAGTTATGCTAAAAAAATACTTTTCCAAGGCTCAAATAAAAGATAAAAAAATTATAAAATATAAGATATTTTTTACTAAATTTAATATACTTTTATTAAAATTAATATATATTTTTTAATATTTTACATATTTTTAAGATTAAACAATACTTAAAAAACACTGGTTAACATTTGTCATATTTCAAAACTATTTTTGATTTGAGACAAAAGTTAAAAAAAAAAACAAAAGAAAGAGGGTGCAAGTTGGTAGGGGAAAAACCATTTAACACTCCTTAACCACGCATATTTCAGGACTAATCATCATATATTATGTTTCTTTATATTTCTTAATTATTCGATACAAAATCATAAATCATACCTTCTTTACCAATAACAAGCACCACGTTATCGTTATCCAAAAACACCCAATAAGCACACATATTTCAGGACTGATCATCATATATTATGTCTCTTTATATTTCTTAATTATTCGATACAAAATCATAGATCATACCTTCTCTACCAATAACAAGCACCACGTTATCGTTATCCAAAAACACCCAATAAGCACACATATTTCAAGACTAATCATCATATATTATGTCCCTTTATATTTCTTAATTATCTGATACAAAATCATAGATTATACCTTCTCTACCAATAACAAGCAGCACGTCATCGTTACCCAAAAAACACCCAATAATCACTTAGGGAGAGGACAACAATGTTACCAATTCAGAGGTGATTTGGAATATTGTAAATAAGTATACTTTTAGATTTTTTATAAAAAATGTGTAGAAAAGTAAAGAAAATTGATAGAAAAATAGAGAAAAGATGTTAATAGATGTTAGGAAAATGATTTTTCTCCCGAAATTTTCTTTTCCGAATCCCCCGACTGCCCAAAACGACGTCGTTTTGGGCAGTTTCCTTTTCTTTTTTTTTTCTTCTTTTTTTCTTCCATCTTTTATGCTGAAACACAGAGAGAAAGAGAAAGAGGGAGAGGGAGAGGGAGAGAAAGAGAGAATGGAGAGAGAGAGAGGGTCGAGGCCATCGCTGATCGAGGGTCGAGGCCGGCCGATCGAGGGTTGAGGCCATCGCCAATCGCCGCCGCCTCCGCCTCCAGTCCGATTTTGTTTTTTTTTGGATCTGAAATGGTTGATGATGTTGATGATGAGGATGAATGGTTGATGCCCAGCCTGATTTTGTTTTGTTGTTTTTTATTTTTTTTTGGATCTGAAATGGTTGATGGTTAATACCCAGCCCGATTTTCTTCTTCTTCTTCTTCCTTCTTCTTTCTTGATTTTCTTCTTCTAAAAAAAAAAAAAAATCAAAACGATGAAACGACGTCGTTTTGATTTCTGAGGGATTCGGGGAAAGGCAGATTCGGGCTACATAGCATTACTGTAGATGTTAATTGATATGACCCAAATAAATATATGTATATATAAAATAAAAAAAAAAGTATACTTTTTTAATGCATACCAAATAAAACTACTCAATCATTCAATCGGTGGGAATCTTCTTTCCAAATCCTAGATAGGGCCTTTAATTTTTTCACGCATTATAATGCTCATAGTGAATTTACAGAATCCGGATCCTCTCCAGCCAATTGTTCGTCCTGTCCTCCGGTCAAGGGCCACGATTTGGCCACGTGGCCCTTGACAGATCTACGGCTCAGAATTAAAAAAAAAAAAAAAAAAACAAATTTGAATCTCTCCTAATTTTCGACCCAGACAAAGGGCCCTCAACACAGCCACACACCACACAAAATATTTGAATTTTTCTCCAGATCAGTGAACGGCGACGGCATTCGTGACCCACGACGGCGAATCGAAGTCGGCGGTGAACATCGGTGGGCTCTCCCTGTACATCGGTGGGCTCTCCCTGTCTCCCTCTGTCTTAGTCCGAACATTTGGACTGCGATTTGAGCCGCGATTGGGAAGGCGAACCATTGTCAAAGGTAAAAAAAATTATACCTCTGCTTGAATGGATTACTTTTAATTTGTTCTTACCCATTTAGTTTCTTGTAAACAAATTGAAAATCAAACTTGATATTTTGGTTGGAAGCTCTGTTACAATAGCGGGCTTTTTGCTGGAAGTGATGATAAAACAGTTGGTTGCAGATCTGGTATGTAGGGGGGAAAAAAGATGAGGTTTTAGAGTTACAATATTGGCCTCATTGTAGTCGACAAAGGAAAGGGACTGGGATATTTTTTGTCCAAATTCTAACCTTCTTTAGTCATTGGCTAAAGAAGGCCATGTATAGGTAAATAGTTATCATAAATATACTTCCTATTACTCTGGTTTCGGTTTTGTTTTATGCACCATGTCAACTCCTATCTTGATTAAGATTATGATTCCTGTAACTTCATGCAAAGAAGTCCTTTCTGCATCATTAATGATAAATTTCTAGTCTAGCTAAGATGTTGCTCACATGAAGTAGTTTTGTCTCTATGATTCATCAAAGTTAAGTTGAATTTGAGTCATCTTTGCCTCAATCTTTACTTGTTTGTAACTAAGAACTATTATCACACAGCTTTACCTCTGTCATTTCCACTTCCTCTCATCAAGTGATCTTCAGCGTGGAAGTCCTGTTGTTGCCACTCTATAGTAGTGCTTTGCATTTTCTGGATTTATTGAATAAGCCTGATTGTCATAGCTGGGCAACATTGTCTGTATTTATATTTCATTTGATGGTTGATTTGCCTAAATTTGTTTAAAACCTGATTAGGTAGCAAGTTGTTCTATGAGGTTAAAACCTTGCCTGAATTTGTTCTATGAGGTTAAATGAGGTTAAATGCCCAAGACTATGTTTTAAATGAGGTTAAATGCCCAAGACTATTTTAAATACATAGTCTTAAATATAGTCTTAAATACATAGTATTTTAAATGGTTAAAACATGGTATTTTAAAACATGGTACTTAAATGGTATTTAAGACTGCCATTATCTAATGGCATTTACGATGTTTTTGACATCATCTATGAAGCCTATGGAACATTTTCACAATTCCTTTCACAATTCCTTTAAGATGTTTAAGATGTTTTTGACATCATCTGTGAAGCCTATGTGGACTGCCATTATGTAATGGCATTTAAGATGTCTTAAGATGTCTTTATGTGGACTGCCATTAGCAATTTTGCTGAAATAAGAGTAGTATATGTTTGAACATATAATTTGCCTTATGTAAAGATGTTTTTCCTTGATGTATTGGTTGATTCACACCAAAACTTGTTAGTGCTCTGTTTGTTTTCTGGATTAGTTTATGGGGATTGAATACCATGAAATATGAGGGGGATAATGTAATACGAGGGAATAGTACATGAGATTATATTGTGATCAAATTGCTTGGCAACTGTTAACATCCTAATAACTATTATAAAAATTATAAAAACAGCAGATAGAGAGACTGAAAAGAGGAATTAGTCATTAGTTTTGAGTTCCTTTGTACAAACACACAAGAAAATACATAATCCATGCAACTCAACCCACTACAGCTCGTAATTTTTGTGCTACTTGATAATTTTTTGTAGGTCAATGTCAATGTCAAGCACAAATGCAAGTATGGACAACATGCGTGAAGTTAGATTCGAAAACCGCTATTGTTGATGTGGCAAGAAAGCTATGTTGAAGATTTCGATGTCAACGGATAATCCAAATTGCCTTTATTTTGTATGCTGCAATTATCCGAATGGTTGTAACTTCTATCAGTGGTGGATCCCTCCAGACATGCAGCATAATTTGAAGATGGTGGAGAATGATATTGATGAAGAACGCATGAAAGTCTTGTCCACTCTTAGAGAAGTAATTATCGTGAATGGGGAGCTCAAAGACATGACTATGAAGAGTAGGAAACAATATAGAGACATGGCAATGGTGGTTGAAAGAGTTGGTCAAAAATTGAATTACGCCTTTATTTTTATTGTTTTGTTGTTGGTGGTAGTTGTGATTCTAGTGTATTTGAAATAGTGTATGTAATGTAAGGTACTGTCAGTATGACTTGTGTTATAGGTTGAATGTGTATGTAATGTAAGGTAGTACGAGTATGACTTGTAATGTACGTTGAATGTGTATGTAATGTTGGTGGACCACTACCGTTTTGTTCAATGTAATGGCTTTTTTTGTTAAACATAGTTTTTCACAGATTTTGACAGATTTTTGTTGAACATAGTTTTGCACAGATTTTGACAGATTTTGAAACTGTTTTTTAAACAGATTTTGTAAACAGATTTTCACCATTGAACACGGTTCAAGCACCATATTTGAGCTTAAACATATTTGAGCCAAGCTCAAGCACCATTTGAGCTTAAACAGATTTTGGCTTAAACATATTTGAGCCAAGCTCAAGTACCATTCATGCTCAATTAATAAACAAATCAAGTTTAAATACCTAAACACTAATAATAATAGAATGCAGTATAATAAACATAGAACTAACAACTACTATCCTATAGATTGTAGTCTAAACCCATGGCCAAAACTCTATTGTTTGAAAAATGAAAGGAATAGAAAAATGAAAAAAGACTACTACATGCACAAGAACTATATATACCAATACAAAATGAAATTAATAATAATACCTTTTGTATTTTAAAGTATTTAGAAGATTCAAATTGTGGATTGTGACACAGATTCAAATTGTGGATTGTGACACAGATTTTCATCTCACAGTGGGTAGGCAGGCATTCATCTCACAGATAGTGAATCTATTTGCAGCCATAAATTTCCAAAAACAGATTTTCACCATTCATTGTGGATTGTGACACAGATTTTCACCATATTGATGTAAACATGCAATTTAGACAGATTATGACAGATTTTCACAGAAGTGCCATCACCATTTTTGACAGATTTCCACCAGATTTTCGCCATAAACATGCAATTTAGAAGTGAAAAGTGAACTGCCAGCCATAACAGATTTTCGCCATAACAGATTTTCACCAGATTTTCACCAGATTTTCGCCATAAACATGAAAAGTGAACTGCCAGCCACTAAGTAAAAGTGACATTCCATAGTTAAAAGCGACTTCCAGCCTATTGATTTCATTCAAAGTTCACTTTCAGCCACTAATTTCAACATAAAACAGGAGACAAGCATACAAATTGAGGATCATAATAAGCTTCACCTTCAACTGTTCATAATTCTGTCAACATTAAAAGTGAACTTTCAGACCAAATAGAATCATAATAAACTGTTCATTAAGTTTCACCATTACATAGTTAACAAGTTTCACGATCAACATCAACATCAACATCAAGTTTCACCATTAAATACTTCAACTTCAACATGAACATCAATTTTTAAATACAGCAGCTCAGAGGCATCTCCTATGCATGAAATTTGAAGTGCCTTCCACCTCTTCATGGCCGTCCAAACCCTGGAAAATCTGTTCAAAATTAGCAGCACAAAAAAAAAAAAAAAAAAAAAAAAACAGCATACCCAATGTCATACAGCGTGTTAGCAGCACAAAATCAGCAAGAAAAGTACCAAGTCAGCAACAAAAGTACCTCAGTATACAGCGGCAAATTATTTGTTGGCCGAGAACCTGTCTGTGAGCCTTGAGAATCTTCATACCCAATGTCATACCCACCTTGAAGTAGTGTCATAAATGTTGGTTGTCCACAATATGCCAAATTGTTTGCCTACATTTCATTCAATTTATATTACGATTCATAACAAGATGCAAATTAAAAATTAATTCACAAAACACAAATTACTTGGCTACAAATCTGACTCACATTATATGTGGGATATATTACTGGAGAAGGAATTGTACCACCCATGGCAACGGAATGAGGAGGAGGAGGGGGAGCAAGAGGAGGATGAAGAGGAGTAACATTTTCATGAATACTGACATCTCCTCCAATAGATAATGGAGAAGGTCTCACTGTTGGAGCAACAACAGGTCTTGAAGAACTGAAAAATTGTGCACGGGACTTCTTTTTAAAGCTTGCTTGCAATGCTAGCTCACATGGACCTTTTATCCTTCTTTTGCCCTTACTAGTTGGAAGCTTTTTCTTCAATCCTATTGGAATTTGCACAACATGATTGTTGCCTTCATGATTGTTGTCTTCTTGCTCAGAAGTTGGAGGTTGATCATTAATACTTACTTCTTTCTCGGGACAAAAATGTGCACTTATCTTGCTTTCAACATGTACACCTAATGCAACTACTTGTGAACAACAAAAATCATAACTTTCCTCAGTTTCAGCAGCTCTACATGCTATTGATCTAAATGCAGTCATCAATGTCTTATACCGTGAGGCTTGTTTGAATTTGACGTCTACTTGAATGTCATTCCCTAACTTCTCCGTCACAGCTTCTCCTCTTGCTTGTTTGGTCCACCTCTTCATAATGTATTGTGAAGGAATCTCTTTCAACTTCAAGATTTCTCTCATAACCTTCAAACAGTGACTGCACAAAATCCCTTTCCTTTCAAACTTTGAACAACTACAAGCCAAAGAGCCATCCATCTCCATTTTCACTTTCCTTGCATTTTTCCCAATAGCATCAACAACTGTGTATAGGCTACAACCATCAATGTATTCAATTGCTTGTATGTCTGATTCAACAGAAAGAAAATACTCATCTTGAAACTCCTCAAAAATATTTTTAGTGTACACATTACCCATTTGACTTAACATTATGAATGGCGCTCGCACCCTTGGCAACCTTTGGCATAAAGCGTATGCAGCTTCTAACTCCTTGTACCGCTTCTCACAAAGTACCCTTTCAAAATGCATGAAGAATTCATTTAAATTAAAATCAGAACGAATGTAATCCTTCAAAAATGCATTAAAAGATTCACTAAGTTGTATTGTACTCATTCCCGCAGCCCATGTTGATCTAACATACGGCCAGCCCCATTTTTCCTTCACCCCAAAAATCAACTTCAACCAATGATTGTCATGAGCATCATATCTATCAAGCATTTCCCCCCACTTATTTCCCATTCATTTTCATCCTCAATATCAAACATGAATCTATTTAATACACCTTTCACCCCCTTATCTTGAAAGAGAAAATTACCATTCCTTAATGCATTTTGCATCAAGTGCCAAGTGCACAAACGGTGTCTCGTGTCAGGCATGACAATGGGTATGGCCTTAGCCATTGCAGCATCTTGATCGGTAAACAAAGTTTTTGGTGCCTTTTTTGACATAGCCTCTAAAAAAGTTTGAAATAACCATACAAATGTTTCGGCAGTCTCATCATATAACAACGCAGCACCAAAGACAACTGTTTCTCTATGGTGATTAAATCCCACAAAAGATGCAAATGGCCTATGCTCTTTATTTAACTTGTAGGTAGTATCAAATGTAACTACATCGCCAAATTGGGCATAATCCATGACCATTTGTGCATCGGCCCAAAACATATTCGTTATTTGCTCTTCATTGTCTAATTGGAAAGCATAAAAAAAAGATGGATTCTCCAATGATTTTTGTTGAAAGTATTGCAACACATTACCTACTTCCCCATATTTCAAACTTTTTTGTCTTTTGGTTCTCAAGTAATTTTTTTGACCTAATTTCATAAAACCAAGAGACTGCCACCCTCCAGCTTCCCTACTCATCAGTTCAAAAGACTGCCCTAAACGAAGACCAGACTCTGATGCTAAGTCTAACTCAATTGCTTGGGTATCTGATATCTTTCTTTGCGATGGCAACATATGGGCACAATCAAGAGATACAAGTTCATGGTTGTGTTTTTCTTTGAAATCAATCACAACAAATTTCCCACTATTGACATCCAATTTAACAAAAAGTCGGGCCTGACATCCAGTCCTAGTTTCAGCTCTAGGGGTTTTTGTCAATGGGTCTCGCTTGTCAACCTTCCGAAATCCCTCTTTGTTGCAAACTAAATTTCTAGAAATCAAATGTTTTGTTAACTTGTCCTTCTTACAATATTCCCTTCTTATGCTAAATCCCGTTCTTCCTCCATATGCATTATAAAAATTGTACGCACTTTCTTCCGAATCAAAGGTCATTCCTACTTTTGGCTTCCAATCACAATCATTGTCAGGTTCCATATCCACATAAAAACGCAACTGAAAAGTAGAGGCAATAAAATGGGAGAACAATAATTACAAACATTACTTAAATGAACTTATAGCTTTAACCTCATTTAAAATCTGTCATTTAACCTAAAAATTACTTGAGAACCATTTAAAACATGGTTAAATGGACAGATTACTTATGTATTTACGACTATGTTTTAAATGAACAATAACTGGGCATTTAACCAAACTTAGCCTAAATCATACTTCCTCATTTAAATGACAGATTACATAGTAATGACCTTTAATGACAGATTACATAGTCTTAAATACCATTTAAGTACCATGTTTTAAAATACCATGTTTTAACCATTTAAAATACTATGTATTTAAGACTATATTTAAGACTATGTATTTAAAATACCATTACTTAAATGGTACTTAAATGAGATTACTAGTAATGACTTTCCTCATTTAACCATTTCAAACATAGTAATTTTAAAACATGGTTAAAACATTTAATGACAGATTACATAGTCTTAAATACCATTTAAGTAATCTCTGTTTAGGTTATTGTTCATAAGCTAAGTTTTGTAGTCGACATAAGTAATGTTTAGCTGTAACCTCATTTAAAACATAGTCTTGGGCATTTAACCTCATTTAAAACATAGTCTTGGGCATTTAACCTCATTTAACCTCATAGAACAAATTCAGGCAAGGTTTTAACCTCATAGAACAACTTGCTACCTAATCAGGCAAATCAACCATCAAATGAAATATAAATACAGACAATGTTGCCCAGCTATGGCAATTAGGCTTATTCAATAAATACAGACAATGTTGCCCAACAGAAAAATACTCAAAAATTTTTGTTTTTGACTCCAAAGGAAGTTCCTTAATGTTCCTTAATAACAATGTTGCCCAGTTATGAGGTTAAGCATTACCTTCAGTTGATGACGAAGTGGAGCTCTGGTTCGCGGGGTTGCCGGAGCTCTGGTTCAATGTTCGCCGCCGATCGTTCAAGTTGATTTGCCGTCGACTTCGCCAATCGCCAGAGCTTGGAAGATGGAGGGAAAAAGAGCTTCGAAGAGGAGGGAAAGTGGAATGGGAGGGAAGCCTGGGTCGAAAATTAGGAGAGATTCAAATTTGTTTTTTTTTTTTTTTTTTTTTTTTTAATTATGAGCCGTAGATCTGTCAAGGGCCACGTGGCCAAATCGTGGCCCTTGACCGGAGGACAGGACGAACAATTGGCTGGAGAGGATCCGGATTTGAATTTACATTGTCATTGTATCATTACTACAATCATATAGGTGACACAAAAGGTCTACAAGATAAAACTTTCAATCATATTAGTTGTTTTTGTACAACTTTAGCAGTCAGATTACTACAATCATATAGTTGACACCAAAAGGGTCTACAATCATGGTAGTTGTTTTTGTACAACTTTAAAAGTCAGATGGTCAATTCTTATAAAAAATAATGCTTCATTATTTCTTTCTCATTATTAGGATTTTTTCTCTCTCTCTTTTTTATTTTTTTATTTTTATAATAATTATTTGTTCATTCTCAATTAGGGAGTTTTTCTGAGTAGTTGTTAGTGTCGTTTCTTCTCTATTATGAAGCCTTTTTTGCATTATGTAACGGTCATTAATGTCATTTCTTCCTTTTATTTATGAAATCTTTTTTTGTATTATGTAATGGTCATTAGTGTCATTTCTTCCTTGTTATGTGAGTCTTTCTTGTATTATGTAGTGGTCGTTAGTGGTAGACTTCTAATTTTGTATTATTAGACTTTCTTAAATGGTTTGTTGAGTTTCATGTAATTGTCTTTGATATTTGTAAAAATATAATATTCTTCTATTGAGTAAACTACATTAATCACTCTAGAAGTTACAATATCTTTACAAATTTGGCATAATTACACTAACTTTCATTTTAGTATGTTTAAAATGCCTAGAACTAATACAAATTGTAGGTTGACAAAGAGATAATCAAGGACAAAATATGTATTTTAGTATAAAATACATGACAAAATTATTTTTCAATCAATAAAACTAATAAATACAAAAATGAAACGATGCAAAGTGGTATGTATAATAAAATATTAAAGGGGTATAGTGCAATTATGTTAAATTTCATAAGTTTGATATATATATATATATTTCAAATTGTAAGTTAAGATAGTTTAATTTACTCTTTTATTTTTTACCGTCGGTAGTATGAGAATAGAAAAGAAAAATTAGATCGCGTTATAGAGTGAAATCCAAACATTATTCCTGAAATGTATTGCAAACATCAGGCCTGAAATCTGGTAGGCCTGAAATCTGGTAATTTAAAGTTAGGTAAAATTATAGCACTAGGTGTCACCTAACTATTAAATGAGTAGAATTTCTTGCAGTACTATGGATTAAATTCATCTTCATCCTAGCTATGTTATATTTTTATCCCTTATATGTGCATATAACTTTTTATTATTTGAAACTAAACATAATTCTATTGTAATTTATGAATTAAAATATACAGTTAAGCCGTTAATTATTCGAGTGAAAATGTTAAAATACTTTTATAAATAAGAAATCTCATTGTACAAATCCACAGATATTTTAAACATTTTTTAAAGGTAAAATTCACTTTAATTTCTTATACTAAGGGTTGGTTTGGGATGTCCTAAAAAAGTGCACTTTTTGACTTATTGATGGGTTTGGGTTGGGTTTGATGTGATGTGTTAGAGAGGTGATGTGATTTAAATAAGATGATGTGACTTAAATAAGATAGTGACTTTTTGATTTTTTGACTTATTTAGTACATACCAAACTAACCGTAACAGCTGAAAATGAGCATAGAGACAAGAAAGAGATTGCAAGAAAGATTTTTTATTTTTTATTTTGAAAGATGAATATATGATAAAACATATAAAAATATTGCCGCAATCATTCGTACCGTTGATAGAGCACAAGAAATATAGGCCAAATCTCTAAAATAAAAAAAAAGGGGCAAATTACCAACACCCTCTCGAGGTTTGACCAAAATACAAATTCTCCCCTAAGGATTGGAAAATTACAAAATTTCCTCTTAAGGGTTATATTTGTATAACAAATAATGGAGCAATTTGTTATGCAAATATAAACCTCAGGGGATAATTTGTTATGTAAATATAAACATCAGAGGCGAGATGTAATTTCTCAAACCTCAGGAGGAAATTCGTGTTTTAGTCAAACCTCGAGGGAGTGTTGGTAATTTGCCCTAAAAAAATAATTAATATATTCTTAATTATTGAATTATATAAAAATTTTAAAATATAATTTAATTAATAATACGAACAGACGAATGATAGATATTGTATAGATTAAAAATAAATACGTAACAAAATATGTTTTAAAAAACTTGTTAAAGATATTCAAGCCCCATACAACAAGCAAACAACAAATGCATAACAAATGAAATTCCTACCAGAATTGACTCACAATTATTAAAGAAAATAAAATAGTTTTTGTCTTGGTATTGTTTTTGTTAGAAGGAATCAGACCAGCTCCATGTCGTGAGGTTGGGGGGCAAATTGGACCACCGACTTTCTTTCTCCTTCAATCAACAATAAATTATAAATTCGACACTCACCAACATAAACGAGTTGCATTTCACAAATTTAAATTTAAATTTGAGAAAAATTATAAGATTTGTAGGATTTATCATAAGTCTCATTTTAGTGATTTATATTGTTGATTTTGTAAGATTTTTAATGTATATTATCTATAGAAAAAATTAGATCGATTTGATAATCGTAACATTTTTATTTTTTCGCTTTTGTTTTTGAAAAAATGAATGACAAATATATTTTTAAAAATAGACTATTTATTTTGTTACACACAAACATGATAAAATTAAATAATTAAGATTACCAGATCAATCTAATTTTTTTTAATAAATGATATCACAGAGAGTTTTACAAAATCAATTATTTAAATTATCGAGAAAGAATTCATAGCAAACCCCACTAGTTGTTCAAGTTTTCATATATTTAGATTTGAACTAATATTTTAGTAAAGGACCGTGCTAGGGAGCCCTAATTTTTGGCCCCCTAATCCTCTGAAATTTCAGACCAAGGCAAAAAAAAAAAAAAAAAAAAAAAAAATTGCCCAAAACAACGTCACTTTGGACATTAGAAAGATTAGGGAGAGCTTTTTAAGGGGACAAATCATTTCCCTTTAGTAAATTAGTGTTATGTGTTTTGGTTCCATCCAAAGCTCCAAAGCTGAGAGGAGCCACAAGATTCGGACATTTGGCAACAAATTATAATTTTTTCTAGGGTTTTTATTATTATTTTTATCTTTTGTGTCTCCCTCTCTATATATATTTAAATAAGATCAATTTTAATTAATTTTTATGGGTTGATAATAAAAAAAAATTAAAATTTTGGTAGTATCTAAAGAATTTCAAAGAAAGAAACCAAAACAACACGAAAAAAATATTCTTAGATCTAAATCTTTCTGTCAATATGAGCTTTCAAAGGAAGATCAACCTATCATTGGTAGAATAATTTTTATCCGTTGAGTAAACGGTCCTTTTACTTAGCACCATCAGCTCACTAAAGTAATATTTAGCTTATTAGAATGAATGT
Organism: Camellia oleifera; assembly: GCA_022316695.1. NCBI lineage: Eukaryota > Viridiplantae > Streptophyta > Magnoliopsida > Ericales > Theaceae > Camellia > Camellia oleifera. The sequence continues at coordinate 39,280,867 of CM039306.1, forward strand.
GAATTGGAAAGATTGGCCATTGCTTAGATAATTCTATTTTCAGACATGCTTTACTCTCAGTTCACCCATTTAATAAATAATTTTTTTATATAATTTTACCGCTAAACAAAATAACTAATATGAATATCAATACATACATCAAACCTTAAAACTAGATTTTCTTGATACACATATTTTATATGAAAATTCTCAATACACATTTTAAAAAAAACAAAAAATCAGACCTACCTCTTTCATTGTTACCATTATCATTCTAAATTAGGGGACGAAAAGGTGAGTTAAATTTGTATTTTTTTTAGTGGATATTTTTAATATTTTAATTATTATTTTATATTTTTTAGATTTATTTAATTTAGATGCACTTAGAAAGCATACAAAATACAAAAATTTAGTACATGTGTTTTTTTGGGTTTGGTAGTATTATTATTTTTTTTTAGTATTTTTGAAAATAATTTACTTTTTAAATGTATCTAAATTAAGTGGATCTAAAAAATAAAAGGTTGATTAAAATATTTAAAAAGTTTACTAAAAACAAAGGAATAATATTTTAAAATTAAAAAAATATATATTTTTTTAAAACTCAAAACGAAACAGAGCATTAGTTTTTGTAGAATAATAGTAAAACAATTACAAAAAAAATTATTGATTTAAAAAAAAATTGCATACCTTAGTGAATATGGTTGGAGTACTGCCAGAGAGTGTTGAAAAATGTCGTATGTGTAGGACATGGTTTATGCTTAGAGGTGTGGTGTAAGTTTATGTTTTGTATGGTGTGTGTACATAATGTGTTGGGGTTTTTGTGTTGATGTGTGCACATATTATATGTTATGGGCAAATTTAAAACATTTTGTGTGTGAAATGAGTAAAACAAAAGATAAATAAATTCATTAAGTATGTGCACTAAGAAATATGTGCAAAGAGATTAAATGGCATATGGAAATAGAATTATCCCATTCCTTACTTTCCTTATGGTATGCACATTCTCTTACAACGATAAATAATTATTCCATTCATAACTTTTTTTTTTAGTGAACCAAATGTGCGAATGGACATTCTGATAAAATATGATCATTATCTTCTAACTCATTCTAATGAACCAGATATAAGTGTGAGACCCCAAAAATCCTCTTACACATGGATTGTTTAAGAGATCTAATGAAGAGATGAGTTTGGCTTATAATATGCAAAAATAAATATGATTGATGCTATCTAACCGGAATTGTCAGCTAAGGATACTCCGATGATAAAGTTAGTTCTCATTCATGAAAGAGAGACCAAATAAAATGAAATGTATAGTGTGTGGGAATTAGGCATACCTCTCTTCTTAGGGATGCTTAAATGAGCTTGCCATAGACGCTTGATGGTTTCTTTATTTGAGGTGGGAATTAGGCATACCTCTCTTCTTTGGGATGCTTTACTTTTATTGAGGTGAATGAGCTTGCCATAGACACTTGCTTGATAGGTTTCCTTACTTGGGTTAGGCCTATTATTAGGACTTGTCGGTTAACCCCAATAAATTGGGATTTTTGGGTCACCACAACAAGTATAAGAATAATTATTTAATAATCTTGCAATAACATGAGGTGATTATTTAGTAGTCTTACTTGAACTTGCTATAAACAAATGGCATAATGGAAAATTTTATGAGTGAAACAATGAATGACATACATAATGTGCTTTGACGGTCCATATTTGTTGGATAACATACGTAATATCACGGAATTGGGATTGGTATTGTGCCTCATGGCACAACACCCATGTTGTGAGGCCCCATCGAAGTGTGTCCCGAACCTTTTTTGATAATGTGAACCGTTTATATTATAAGATTTGTTGAATTTATTATTCAAAAAAAAAAAAATTTCAGGTTAATTGGACATATGTATCTCCATGACCAACCTTAATTATTTTTTAAAAAATTATCAAAATTATACCATCCGTTTATTTTTATTTAAAACAAATGTGATCTTATTATGGGGTTACAAATGTCCAATTGATTTAATTTTTTTATCATATATAATATATTCGACGAATCTTATAATATGAACGGTACGAATAATAAAAATAGACTTGGGATGTACCCGACGAACTTTACAACATGCACCCTATGTCCATCATACCACATAACACTTTAAGATTTCGTAATAACTTTCCTAAATTATGTGAGAATTACAATTAAAAATGAAATTCCCGGTCCAATAGCATATATTTTTAGTTTTATTATGAGTTTTTTTTCTTCCAAACATTGAATTTAACCCATCATTTGGATCAAGCTGTCGGGATTGGGTTTTAGATTCCATAGTGTCAAGAAGGAACAAATATGAAAGAATAAAAAAAGGAATTGAAGATGATTACTCGTGATTAAATTTTGAAAAAAATGATAAAATAATCTTTTTAAATATTGCTCGCCTTACATTATGTCAGCTCTCTAGCTACATTTTTGTAGGCTTATCTGTTAAAATTAATGTGTGTAATGAATGCTCTATTAAACTTAAATTATTTTTGCTGTTGGTAATGTAGTAAAATGTGATTGGTTGAGAAGTTAGCTTAATGGAACTAGTTAATGGAAGAGAAATGGTACACAAATGTAATTTTAATAGAAAATATTCATCCAAATTGATCTGATTTTAGTATTTTTAAAATATGAACTACATTATTGAGTGTTTTATTTAAAATGAAATGGTTATACAATAATGCATCATTCTGTATGACAAATTTAACTAAAACTCCATATAATATTTCATAATTTCAAAAAAATAAAATAAAAATCTTGCTAACGAATGCCCACCCTTAAGTATAGAAAAAAGAAAACAAAAAATACAAAACACTTTTTACTATTTTTGAAACATTTTTCATCAATTTAAAACTTTTTAACCTTTTATTTATTGTTAAACCATTTATCATCTCAATCCTGATATCTATACTATATAGTAAGTAAAAGGAGATTTTTAACCCCAAGTTTTGTGGGAGCTCTAATTTATCAATCTAAATTTTCTGATTTTGTGATTTTAAAAAAAAAAATCTTAGCATTTATTAACTTCTCCCAACTTCTAAGTCTTACCATCATAATAACACTTTAATGTATTAAGAACAAGCATAAATTTTTTTTTTTGAAATTCAACACATATGAATTTCTTGAAAAGTCCCAACACATATGATTATTATCCCTCATAATAATACTTGAACGCATTAAGAACAAGTATAAAAAAAAAAATTTGAAAAATCCAACACATATGATTATTATCAAAATATTAAACTTTAATATAATATAATAAAAAAAAGACATTTAATTCCTTGAAAAGTCTAACACATATGATTATTATCAAAATATTAAACTTTAATATAATATAAAAAAAGGAAAAAAAAAGAAGACATTTAAAAAGGGAGTTTTTAACCCCCCAAGGCTTGTGGAAGCTTCAATATCCCAATTTGAATTTTCTAAATTTTTTATTAAAAAAAAAACACAACATTTATTGATTTGGTTAAAATTCTTTGATCAACATTTATTAATTTTTTTCAATCCACATGTCTTTTCACATGCCTGCATTTATTGATTTGGTCAAAATTCCTGATCAGCATTTAAAATCCCCTCAAACAAATAATTATAGATACAATCCGTGTATAGTTATTGCAGTACCCTTTTCAACTTCTCCCATACATTATGATTAATGATAAAATTGTTAAATTATTTTTATAAAAAATCTTAAAAAACATAATTTATATATTAAAAAAAATCTAAAACAAATATAAATATCAATAATTATCCCGTGCATAGCACGGGTGATAGGCTATCTATATCTATATCTATACTATATATTAAGCAAAATGGAGTTTTTAACCTCAAGTCTTGTGGGAGTTCCAATCTCCTAATCTAAATTTCCTAATTTTTTAATTTAAAAAAGAAAAAGAAAAAACTTAGCATTTATTAACTTCTCTCGACCCTCAAGTCTTACCCTCATAATAACATTTTAATGCATTAAGAACAAGTATGAAAAAAATTCTTTGAAATCAAATACATGAATTCCTTGAAAAGTCCCAACACATATGATTATTATCCCTTATAATAACATTTAACGCATTAAGAACAACTATAAAACAAATTTCTTAAAAAGTCCAACAAATATGATTATTATCAAAATATTAAACTTTAATATAATATAATAAAAAAAAGACATTTAATTCCTTGAAAAGTCTAACACATATGATTATTATCAAAATATTAAACTTTAATATAATATTAAAAAGAAAAAAAAGAAGACATTTAAAAAAAAAAAGACATTTAAAAATCATAATTCACATATATAAATAATTGTAAATACAATCCGTATATAACACGAATGATATACTAGTTAACTAGTATTCCGATGGCACTTGTTAGCATTTTTTATTTTGTTAAAAATTGACACTGCAAGATCATTGTGAATGACATTTTTAACATTATCTTTTAAAAACAATATTGTCGCATCATTATGAATAAGTTCTATGTATAAAAATTGAGCTTGTTTACCATTTTTCTCTTTCACAATGTTTGAATAAAAAACCAAATATTATTATAGAGGTGAGAATTTCTAAAATGACACCAACAATATACAAAATTAACGGATTAAGATAGGTTAGTTTTAAACACGAATCCACCTAAAAATAAATTAGGCAAGTGTCAAACCCGTAACATGAAGTTCATACAAATAACTCATTCAAAGAAAAAATATTACACGTTTTAATGTTATTTATATTAAGGGAAAATTATCTATGCAAAAAATTAGTTTAATCAGATATAAATTAATAAACAAACAAATTAAATTTAAACTCATAGTTGCTGTTTATTTTTAAAAAATAAAATATAATTTGTTCATATATTTAGTAATAATCGATCAATTTGACTACTCATTTTTATTGCTAAACCTATGAGATGGGCGGTTAATCGGTATAGGACCCACTAAATTGGGTTATGAAAAAAGTACCAAAAAAAAAAAAAAAAAAAAGATTTTATCAAAACCTTTTCGTAATAAAATTTTAATATATTAAAAATAAGTACAAAAAAATTTATTGAAAAGTTCAGCGCACACACCAATATTATCAAAATATTTTTAATGACTAATTTAATATTTTAAACTTTAAAATGATGCAACTTTTTATCTTAATGTAAGTTTTTAATAAAATTAGTATTTTTATAATCCTGTCATCAAGATCTAAAAAAAAAAATAGGTTGATTATGAAATTTTTTTAAAAAATTATCGTTATAATTGATTTAAACAGTATAATTTTAATAGTAAACGCTATTTCACAATAAAATTATATTGTTGACTTTAGTTTCAACGGGAAAAAAATATATTTTTTTTTATAAAGAATTTTATAAGCAAAATGGATCTTATTTAATAGATCTTGACGAGAAAATTCCAAAACTACTAATTTTATTAAAATTAATATATAAATAAAAAAATTATAGCATTTTAAAATTTAAAACTATAAAACTAATTACTAAAGATATGATTGTCTATAAAATAATAGAAATAAATTTGTTTGTGCTTGACGAAAGAGGTGTTTCTTTTCCAAGAGATTTACAAATTAAAAAAAGTTTAGATTGTCCTTTTTATTTGGGTAAATTACAAATATACCTTTAAGGTTTGGTTTAAAATATAAATTGTCCCTTATAATTTAGAAAATTAAAAATACCTCCTTGTCAAAAAAATTTATTTAATAGAATTAATTAAAAAAGGAAAATTTCTAACTGTTTAACTATACAATAATAAAATTATCTGAATTATTAATTAAAATAAAATTTTAACATTATTAAAAAGTATTAATTAACTTGATGATTTATTAACAAAATGACATATTTGTTATGAAATTAGAATCATTAGAAGACATAATGTAATTTCTAAAATCACAAGAATAATTTGTAATTTAAGTAACTTCAGGAGATGTGTTTATAATTTATCCTTTTTATTTGAAGGGGACCAATGAGAGACTTTTAGTCAAATATTTTTTTTAAAAAAAAAATACTATCTATTTAGGCCTCGTTTGGCAAGTGATTTTTTTAGCCAAAAAGTCAAAAAATCACTAAAAAAATTAAAAAGCCAACAATCTATACTAAAAAGTCAAAAATTCATTTTTTTTTTCTATTTTTGTATATTTTTTCGTAAAAAGTCAAAAAAATAATCTCAAACATATGTTTTGTAGAGTGATTTTGGGAAAAAATTTCTAAAAAATTTATTTGATTTGTATTCCAAAACAATTTCCAAAATTACTTTCTTTCTCTTACCTATCAATCAATCACTTTTTCTCTCTCCTCTTCCCTTCTCAATCACTTTTTATCTCATACACATCTATTCAATTATAACAAAACTAGTCTATCACCCGTGCTATGCACGAGATAATTATAGATGTTTATATTTATTATAAAATTTTTTAATATATAAATTATTTTTTAAAGATTTTTTATAAAAATAATTTAACAATCTTATCACTAACCATGGAGTATATGAGAAATTAAAAAGGCTATTGCAATAACTATGCACGGGTTGTATCTATAATTATTTGTATGAGGAGATTTTAAATGCTGATTAGGGATTTTGACCAAATCAATAAATGCAGGCATGTAGAAAGACATGTGGATTAAAAAAAAGTTAATAAATGCTGAGATTTTAACCAAATCAATAAATGCTGAGTTTTTTTTTAAATAAAAAATTTAGAAAATTAAGGTTGGGAGATTGGAGCTCTATGTGAATTGTGATTTTAAATTTTTTTTTTAAATGTCTTCTTTTTTTCTTTTTTTATATTATATTAAAGTTTAATATTTTGGTCATAATCATATGTGTTGGACTTTTCAAGAATTTTTTTTTATGCTTGTTCTTAATGCATTAAAGTGTTATTATGAGAGATAATAATCATATGTATTAGGATTTTTCAAGGAATTCATATGTGTTGGATTTCAAAAAAATAAAATTTATGCTTGTTCTTAATGCATTAAAGTGTTATTATGAGGGAAAGACTTGGGAGTTGGAAGAAGTTAATAAATGCTAAGTTTTTTTTTTTTTAATTCAAAAAATCAGGAAATTTAGATTGGGAGATTAGAGCTCCCATAAGGCTTGGGGTTAAAAATCTCATTTTGCTTAATATATAGTATAAACAATTATCTATATATGTGAATTGCGATTTTTAAATGTCTTTTTTTTTTTTTTTAAATGTCTTCTTTTTTTTCTTTTTTTATATTATATTAAATTTTAATATTTTGATAATAATCATATGTGTTAGACTTTTCAAAGAATTAAATGTCTTCTTTTTTTTGTTATATTATATTAAAATTTAATATTTTGATAATAATCATATGTGTTGTACTTTTTAAAGAATTAAATGTCTTCTTTTTTTTATTATATTATATTAAAGTTTAATATTTTGATAATAATCATATGTGTTGGACTTTTCAAGAAATTTTTTTATACTTGTTCTTAATGTATTAAAGTGTTATTATGAAGGATAATAATCATATGTGTTGAACTTTTCAAGGAATTAAATGTCTTCTTTTTTTTTATTATATTATATTAAAGTTTAATATTTTGATAATAATCATATGTGTTAGACTTTTCAAGAATTTTTTTTTTATACTTGTTCTTAATGCATTAAAGTGTTATTATGAGGGTAAGACTTGAGAGTTGGAAGAAATTAATAAATATTAAGCTTCTTTTTTTTTTAAATCAAAAAATCAAGAAATTTTTAAATGTCTTCTTTTTTTTCTTTTTTTATATTATATTAAAGTTTAATATTTTGATAATAATCATATGTGTTAGACTTTTCAAGGAATTAAATGTCTCTTTTTTATTTATTATATTATATTAAAGTTTAATATTATGATAATAATAATATGTGTTGAACTTTTCAATAATTTTTTTTTATACTTGTTCTTAATGCATTAAAGTGTTATTATGAGGGATAATAATCATATATGTTGGGACTTATCAAGGAATTCATATGTGTTGAATTTCAAAGAATTTTTTTAATACTTGTTCTTAATACATTAAAGTGTTATTATGAGGGTAAGACTTAGGGGTTGGGAGAAACTAATAAATGCTAAGGTTTTTTTTTTAATCAAAAAATCAAAAAATTTAGATTGGGAGATTGGAGCTTCCACAAGACTTTGGATTAAAAACTCTCTTTTGCTTAATATATAGTATAGATATCAAATCATTTCAAATTCCCAAACTCCAAAACCACTTTCAAATTACACAACCAAACAAATCAAAAAAATTTCTAAACTCTTTTTTCAAAACAATTTTTAAAAATTACTCTCTCAAAACCAAACCAAACCAAACAGACTCACTAATTTTTTTACATCATATTTTAATTAAAAAATTCTCGAGGCGTTAAAATTTTTTACTGAATAAATAACTCACGGGATTACAGGTATTCCCCTTTGGCATTTGCATAACCAACAGGCGTTCAGTCCGTGCGCAATTAGCGTCAACTACTCTTAACCACACACTATCATTTTGTACCTAATCGGGTTCTTTACTTTGCTCCAAAAGTATGGGTATTTTCGTAATTTTACATTCCAAATCAAATCACCGCTATGATCCACCAGAAGCTGTTGCTCTTTTGTCGTTTCGTCCTTTTGACTTCAATTCCCTAAATTACTCCTCGTGCTTTGTCACTTTTTTCAATCTCTTCTAAAAAAAAATTAAAAAAATTAATTAGTACATAAATTTTTTTTAACCACCAACAAATATTATTTTATCTGTTATTTACATTTTTGGTCTTATTATGGTGTGCAACTTACACTTTACATCTTATACTTACACTTTATACTTAAAATTACACTTTATACTTACACATTTTTTGAGGTTAAATATGGTGTGCAACCCACTTACACCTTACACCTTATACTTACACCTTACACTTACACCTTATACTTACACTTACACTTTATACTTACACCTTTTGTAAGGTTGTATATGGTGTGCAACTGTAAGTAGGTTGCACACTTAAAAAAAATCTTTAGACCAACTCCTAAAAGAATATATTTCTACAATTTTTATAATGAAATGATTAATATGTAAGAGTTCGTAAATAAAAAGAATAAAATGATATCTTTATTCGTAATAATTATGAGATAAGGTAAATTATTAATGTGCCTAAGCTATTTTGATGTGTTTATTTTGTTGGAAATGGTTATAAAATTATAGGTAAAACTAGAATTTTTTCCTAAGTTTGGTCTAATTTTTAGGTGGGCCCCGTGCATCGATTTACACCGGTCAAAGTGGTAACGTGTTCTTTGCCGCGTTGTGATTCACGTGGTATATTTGGTTGCTCAAAACCATTACCGAGTGAATAGGAAATTGAAGCCAAAGTATGCTCCATGGAAATGGTGTTTTGGTGGAAATTTCTTAAAGGTTTGAATAAGACTTGTCCCACATTGATTTGGTGGGAGGTTTTGAAAGTGTTTATAAGGCATGAGTTTGGTACTTGGGGTGTGCTCCAAGGGGTACCCAAGTGTTTTAGAGGGAGAGGTTATGGGCAAAATGGGCTAGACCCATTGGACCCAAAAATCACCACACACGCGTCGCCACCCGTCCGGTCGGCTGGGCTTGGACACGGGTGCGTGGTGTGAGGTTGGGTTGGGCTTAATCTTTTTGGGCAAAAAACATTTGAATTTAATTCAAATAAACTGATTTGGATTTAGTGTTCATCCAAACAGGACCCTTTCCGATTTTCAAATAGAATTAAACTGGTTTGGATTTAATGTTCATCCAAACAGGGCCATTCCCGAAATAAACTAGTTTGGTATTAACGGACGGTTGGGCTTGGACGCGGGTGCGTGGTGTGAGGTTGGGTTGGGCTTAATCTTTTTGGGCCAAAAATATTTGAATTTAATTCAAATAAACTGGTTTGGATTTAGTGTTCATCCAAACAGGGCCCTTCCTGGTTTTCAAACAGAATTAAACTGGTTTGGATTTAATGTTCATTCAAACAGGACCCTTCCCGAAATAAACTAGTTTGGTATTAACGCACACCCAAACAGGGCCCTTCCCGTTTTTTGCTATCTGTTTGAATTATAAACAGATTCAAATTCAAAACCAACAGGTATCGTACCTGTTCAATTCAAAACCAAGAGTCACCTTCACATCTATAAATAGGACCACCCTCATTTGATGCAATTAATTCAGAAATTTCGTATTTCACCTCTGCTAAATCTATTCTTCATCTTCCTGCATTTTATTTCTAAAAGAAAGAGTGTAAACACTTAGTATGTTCGTAAGGCAAACAATTTGTAGTGCTGCTATTGTTTGTGGTAAGATCATTTCATTCTGGGAGATAGACGTCCAAATTCTGAAAGTACCGTGGAGAGGACGAATCTGTCTTCAGAACACAGTATTAAACACTAGACTTGATCAAAAAAGTAATTCAAAGAAATTAACCAAGTAAGTTATTTAATTTTATTCTGTTTTTAATTTGTTTATTTAATCAAATTTTAATTTTATTTTTGTAACAAAATAAAATCTGTTATTTATTTATTTATTTTTATTTCGAGTTTGATTTTTGTAATCAAACATATTCTCTCATTTTCTTTATTTCTTTAATTCTAATTGTTGTTTTGTACACAATAAAATTAATATCTTTTAAATACAGTGAAGATTGCCTAACATAGTTTAGCTTATAGCTTATAGTTTTTTGGAAGTCAGAAATCAGCTTATTCTTTGAGTGGAACAGAAGATGCTTAATTTATAAGTCAGAAATAAACTTATGTTCATAGTTATAAACTATAGGCTATTTAGGCATAAGCTATAAACACTTTTCCACAACTCTACCAAACAGGACCAATATGTTATAATAGTTAGATTTAAATTTGATAAAATTTTAGTAAAATTAAATTTTAGTAAAATCGTAATTAAAAATATTTTTTTTATAATAATTTTTTGTATATATTACTAAAAGTGACTTTTTTGTCATAATTTTTATAAATTCTTATTAAAAGTTAAAATTAATAATATTTTTTTGTGAGGAATTTTTTAAATTGTTGCTAAAATTTGAAAATTAATAACTTTTTTTTGACAATTTTTTTAAATTATCACTAAAATTTATAACTAATAATATTTTTTTGTGATAAAATT